>JAGFPH010009982.1:21675-38122 GCA_018207615.1 Philaenus spumarius
AATTAACTGAATTAAATCAACGTGTTAAATCAGGTAAATGTAGGCCTACTCTGAACTTGCGAAATATTCGCACGGGTCAGCTAGTTCTTATAATTCTCTTTTGGATAGAAAAAATGTTTCCAGACTCTACAGAGTTCCCCCAAAGAGCAACACCATATTTGAGGTGAGAGTATACATATATGCAAAATATACTGTTTTAATTGTATCCGGATTGGAAATACGTGAAATAGTACGTAGTGCAAAACAAGCTGAGTTAAGTTTATTTGAAATAAAGGTAATATGTGATTTCCAGTTTATGTTTTCATCAATTACCACTCCCAAGAATTTTGACGAGCCTATACTTGGTTCTAAATGATTAATTGAAATTTTGTCTTTTAATTGTTTACAACTGAACTGCATTAACCGAGTTTTATTTTTATTAAGTTTTAGACCATTTGATAAAAACCAATTTTCTGCCATAATCAGTGATAAAGTAACCGACTTTTCTAGATTAATACTATCCTTCCCAAAAACCGTTAAAGTGGTGTCATCAGCAAACAGGACAGCTTTTGCTTCCCCAATATTATAAGGCAGGTCTTTTATGTAGACCAAAAACAGTAAAGGACCCAATATTGATCCCTGGGGCACACCTCGAGAATTTGTGTTAAATGAAAGGTAATTAACTCCATATTTACCCATTAGTCTTAAAATTTTACTAGTCCTTCATTAAATATTTAAAAAATGGAATTTAAAATATTTTCTATTAATTAACATATATTAGCACAGATCAGCTGATTATAACAGCACATGTTTGTTTATGTTGTAATGTACTTTATTGAAGTAGGTTATGTTTAATTTTGCTGTTGCTTAATTATGTTTTTCTTTTTACAGTTCAATAGTTATGGAGGTGAAACGTACAAATGATGATGGAAATTATCTTTTTAGATGCGTTTCTCACTTTTTATATGGGACTCGATCGTTCAAATTAAACGAAATTTACTTAATTAAATCAATCTATTAAATCAGGTAACTAGGCCTACTACTAACTTGCGAAATATTCGCACTGGTAAGCTAGTATACATATAAATATTGAGCATACAGTGTGTTGATGCTTTGGTATAATTTTGGTAACACTTTTGTAATAGCTGGCAGGACGAAACCCTTGCCGCCTGTCTAGGAAGGAATTTGTGTTATGTTAGTAAGAAAATGTGCAGTAGTTTCTTTTGTAAAACTTGATTAGATTGGCAGTTGTACTGTCTTGCGTAGAAATTTAATCCCTTCATTGATTTAACTTCAGACGACAGGCACAACAACTGTATCAAGGTCGTAGGGTGGTGAGCTGCCTCAACGTCCTAGCTTCAGGATGAACTCCTTTCCAATGCTACACACCTTCCTCAATGACACCATAAGCCTACTGTAACAGCGAAAGTGTAGAAAGTACATCGTGTGATGTAATGCAAACAGACTATTACACCACTAACCTAAAAATGTTTCCTATTAAATAATACCGTTTATTTTTCTACCGTTATGCTGGTTGGTAAACCACTGAAATATGATTGTTGTATGTAGGAAACTAGCAAGTCCCGTGAAAAATCACAGCCAGATCAATTAACTACACGTCAGAAATACATCATTTAAAAAATTGGGTCTGCTTCGGACCAGATGGTGGAAGTTATACTTCTTTTTCCATTCGTATATTCGTATACTTTCCTATAATTTAAAAAAAAAAATTCCCAGCCGGGGATCGAACCAGAGATTCTAGCGTGGAAGTCGAGTGCGTTAACCACTCACCCACCGAGACTCTTGAAATATCTCTTGTAGAGAAAAGGTATAAAAAGGCACTTTCCGGAATTTACTCCTAACGCGTGACGCGGTTTCTCGACCGACACCCCATCCCGATTACAACGGGCGCAAAGAAGTGTAACTTCAAAAATACTATTTAAAAACAACAAACTTCTTGCCGGCCTACCTAAACTATTCTGAGGGGATTTTTAATTCGGTAAATGTGTACAACTTATAAGGATGTTTAGACAATATTTTATAAAACTGTAGGCCTAGTTGTCAAAATTATATTATTATCTATACTATACAGTATACAAATCTAATGGTGTCTGTCTGTGTGTGTGTTACTCAATCACATAAAAACTACTGGATGGATTTGAATGAAATTTGGCACACGTATAGATCATGACCTGGAAAGAAACATAGGCTGGAATTCATTTACATTTAAGGGTTGAAACAACCCCTAAAATAATAAATATTAATCACGTAAAAACTACTGGATGGATTTGAATGAAATTTGGCACACATACAGATCATGACCTTAAATGAAACATGCTAGAATTCATTTATATTTAAGAGTTGAAACAACGCATAAAACAATAATTAGTAATCTCGTTAAAACTACTGGATGGATTTGAATTAAATTTGGCACACACATAGATCATGACCTGGAATGAAACATAGGCTAGAATTCACTTAGTTTTAAGGGTTGAAACGACCCCTAAAACAATAAATATTTATTATTATACTTACATTAAGACCAGAGAGCTGGAAATTTGTACATTTATTTCTTACAAGATATATATATTATGTAAATCATATTTGCATTTTATAGCGTGCTACTAAGGGGTGAAAATGTAATAACAACCCCTAAAACAATAAACATGTATTACTATGCGGCGAATCTTTGGACCGTGAGCGAAGCCACGGGTACCTGCTAGTACTGTATATACAAATAAATATAAAAATATTATCTTTATTTGCTTCGCATTTCATTTTGATATATCAAATTATTTAAAAGTTATTAATATTAATTTATGTTATACTGTACGTGTACGAAGATGTACGAATGTTTCCGGATCTAAACGAATGGGTTACTTTTCTTTAAATTTGTATAAATGAATACATTGATGGTACAAGGTTGTATTTATGTTCATTTTCATGCATGCTCAACCCCCTTCAGATCCTGGACTATTAAGGTGCAAACTAATACGGTATATTTCGTTACTAGTAGCCTATTTTAATAATCTACGTATTTTAAAGAATAAAACTCTGACCCTAAAAAGCTTACCTAATCGTGATAACAAAAACCAATAAATAACAGCTAAAAATAGCGGACGAACTATGTAGTCAGAAAAATAACAACTAAACCTTTATTTATAAAATGTTTTTAATTAACTATCGAGGCAAAAAAAATCAATAACATTTTAAGCTACAAACTGGAAACTCATCCTTATAAATAGGTTATGATTGACGATACATGATTAATATTATGCTAATCTACTAAGTTCATCTCAAAGGTTATATAGATGAACATGCACGGACCTGTTAGTGAGCGGGAGGGGGGGGGGAGGACAGCACACGTGCAGATTTTAATTTTATGAGTGAAGAGGTACAGTGTTGTGAAATTCATTCAACCACTCGCAAAGGCCTAAGGCCGAGGTACAAACGTTTTTAGGAATAAAAACTACGTTAACTTTAAATTAAAAAAATAAAGCAGTCGTGGTACTACCGACAGAAGTGAAAACTGTCATGATTATAAATAGTTTGTTATATTGGTTTAATCCGAAATTTGATAATTATTTTGTCTTGACCTATTTAAAATTTTAAAAATAATAAACAAATAACATAAACATGATTGTCTACAGTCGAATAATAAAAATAATAAACGGTACCAGGAACTGGCACATACTTTCTCACAAACATATTTAAATTATTAAACAGATTCACTGTGACTTGTAGGGTGGGGTAGGAGAGGTGATTTTTTATTAAAGTTGGAGATTAACTAATAAATATTATTATTATTATCTAGAGAGAAAACTATTCGATCGATTTCGAAGAAATTTTCACCAAACACGTCAATTAAGGCTGCATAGATGCACGAAAACAAATTTAGAAAATTTTTGAAAAACAACCCCCTTTATGACCAAAAAACCCCCCAAAATCACTTATTATTACTATTATTAGCTAAACGAGAATTTTTAGAAAGATACTGTTTTTTGCATATGGTAGGGTACATCAAAGGCTACAAATAAGCAAAATTTTATCAAAATCATTAGAGCTGTTTTTTTATAAGAAAAAATAACTGATTTTTTGGGAGTTTTTTTTTGCCAAAAAGGGGATTGTTTTAAAAAAAATTCAAACCCGTTTTTCGTGCATCTATACAGGCCTACTTTACATGTCTGGTGCAAATTTACTTGAAATCGATCGAACAGTTTTCGCTCTAGCTTTGTATGCTTACAGACATACATACAGACAGACATTTTGTAAAAACCACTTTTTTGGACTCAGGGGGTCCCAAAACAGATATTTCCACAAAAATCTCAACATCGATTTTTTTTGCGATCAATATACTTTCCCTATACTATAGTATAGTGTGAAAGTAAAAAACAACATAGTTTTAGGTTTGATCTATAGTGAACCAACACAGGTTCGAGAAAGGCTTACTTTATTACAGCCAATTTGTATTAAAAGTTTAACAACATAATTTTAGGTTATCCCTATACTGAACCACCGCACGTTTCTTTAATGCATTTGCATTCATACCATAGCAAAAAAAAAAAAAGAAGGGAAATCACTATGTTAATTTTATAGGTATAAGTAACCCTTTTAATTTACAACTGCCTATTTTATTTCATCAATTTCTTCTTCTTTTACGATCAGCTGTTACATAAAATTTGTGGTTTATATTAAGTAGGCTACGTGTGCTCGACGAAATGAAAAAACGCGAATAAATGTCCTTCAAGATAAAAAAACGCGAGTTCGTGTATTTTACCTCGTCAAAAAGTGTTCGGTGCGCCTAAAGAAGTTTTCACTTCAAAAAGGTATATGGTTTGAAACAGCCCAAAAAATCGCCCTTTACCTTTTTACTTTCTCACTATACTATAGTATAGAGAAAGTATAGTGATCGCAAAAAAAAATTGATGTTGAGATTTTTGTGGAAATATCAGTTTTGAGACCCCCTGAGTCCAAAAAAGTGGTTTTTACAAAATGCCTGTCTGTATGTATGTATGTCTGTATGTATGGGTGTCGAAGTCGGACGGTACTCTTCCACGGTGGGCTCAGCTCACAGGACTATCCCAGAAGGGATGATCCAGTGACACCTGGTCACTGCAGGGCTACCCTCCTAATTTTGGGGGTCACTTCTTGTCACATGACAGGAGGTGCAGCAGGCTAATGTACCGACGCCGCGCAGCCTGGGTGGAGGAACTAAAAACTCTCTCTGTCCCAGGTCAGTAGCAACACATGGTGGTGTTGGGAAGCGCGACCAGCCTAAGCTTAGTCTTGGTTTGGGAGTTCCTCCTCCCTGCTGGGAAAAGTGGTTCGTCCACGACTTCCCCGCGTGGGCGATAACGGTGACTCTTGAGGAAAGGGTGGCTGGTGGTTGAGGTGAATGTCTTACTGCGGGGGACTGGATCCAACACACCTCTTTGCGCCCTGGAGGCTTGAGTGAGCCGTGGTCGGGACTGGCAATCCTTGACTAGGGGTACTCACTATGCAAGCGCGTAGTGGGGCAAGTGCAGTAACTGTGAGTAGGTCTATTGAAGGTGAAACAATCCAGGTCTGTTGGTTCGGGTCTGGTGAGGTTCGCTGGAGAGACGGCTGAGGGGCAGTGGCTGGGCTACGGAGTGCTTGAGTCGCGGGAGGACAATGTCTGGCGAATGCCTCACCACAGATGGTGAGAACGCTGCTCAAGACCCTAGATGGAGCAAAAACCTAAACTATTACTATTATGGATCAAACAAATCAACCCAAAGACACACACACATCAAGAGCGGCAGGGGAATCTCCAGTTGAGATAGACCAAGCGTCTCAAGATGTGAATATGCTCATGGAAGTCCCAGTTGGACATGCCATGTCAAACGCTACCCAAGGGAGGCCAGAAGCTCTATCTGAGCAGGCTGGTGGCTCAAGGGATAGTGCTGAAGGTTCAGATTCTGAGCTGAAGAAAACGGCATCAATGATTAACAGGATGCATGTTAAGGACTCAGTCAAGAGGGGTGCTGCCTTCTACAGAGAGAAGAAGAGGCGGCGCAAGGAGGAAAAGATAGCTGCAGGGACATGGGTGGAATCCCCAAAGCAAACTCCTGTGAGCAGGGAAGTAGGGGCTGGCAGTGGAAAGTCAAAGAGGCTTAGGTCCGAGGTCAGCACTCCTTCAAGCTCAGGAGTGACGCAAACGCAGAAAAAACCTAAGGGGGGGCCAGTAATGACACTAGCGGAGAGGCTGGCCTCCATTAAGGTTGCTGTGATCTCCAGAAACTATCCGGAAGGGCAGCTCACTGTGGAGGACATCCTGGAGCTTTCGTCTGTGCTGATCGCACAGATGAGGCCTCTGTCAGATGGATGTCTGCCAGGCTTCAGTGAGTCGCCCAGGCTGAATAGTGGCGCTATGGTTCTGCTGTGTGGTAATCCGGAAACCAGAGGTTGGCTGGAACAGGCAGTAGCGAGATGCAACCCTTGGAAGGGGGTAGATCTCGAAGTGGTGGAGGCGAAAAAGGTGTTTAATGTCAGCAAGGTTATCACAAGGTTTCCACCTCCATTCGACAAAATGAAAGTTGAGGATGTAATCTCAAGGATTCATCAACATGATATCAATCTCCCAACACGAGATTGGAGGATCATTAATGCTAGAACCACATGTCCTCAGCGGCGTACGGTAGTGCTAGGGCTAAATGAGAAGGATCTGGAAGAGCTCAAGAAGAGAAACCTTAGGGTTAGGCTTGGACTTGGGCAAATCCAGTTTCAGATCATTAGCAAACATCAAAGGGATGCTGCCGGCAAGGAAGGGGCTGAGGGTGGTTCAAGCCAACCTTCAGCATAAAAAGGCTGCTAGCCTTAACCTGGCCACCAAGTTCAAGACCGAAAATATTGATGTGGCTCTGATTCAGGAACCATGGGCGGTCAAAGGTAAGATATTGGGGCTGGGAGACTCTGGGGGTAGGCTGATGTACGATATGTCATTAGACTCCCCCAGAACATGCATGTTAGTAAATAAGAATATTAATGCTTTTTTGCTACAAGAGTTCTGTTACAGGGATCTGGTAGCAGTCAAAATAAGATTGGATTGTCTGGAAGGATGCAGGGAAATTATAATAGGCTCTGCGTACTTTCCTTATGACTTGGCTAATCTACCACCAACTGAAGAAGTTGGACGGCTCGTGGAGGAAGCAAAGAGGAAAGGGCACCACCTAGTCCTTGGAGTGGATTCCAACGCTCATCACTCTGCATGGGGCAGCACAAACTGCAATGCTAGAGGTATGGCTCTGTTTGACTACATTTCTAGGTTATATCTAGATATAGTAAATGTAGGTAACAAACCTACTTTCATCACTAGAGTGAGGAGAGAGGTTCTAGATATTACTTTATGTACTCAACATACAGCTAAACTCATTAAGGGTTGGAGAGTCTCGGAGGAGCCATCTTTGGCAGACCACCAGCATATCCAATTTGAATTGATGAGTAAACAATTTGTAAACTCAAGATACAGAAACCCCAAAAAACTAACTGGAATAAATTCAGGGAGGATTTGGGGCAGGCTGTGCAGGAGTTTAGTACTGAGGTGAGGGAGGTAAGTATGTTGGAAGAGGCAGCGGAGCAGCTGCAAGCTGCTGTGCAGCGTGCTTATCAGGTCAACTGTCCCCTCATTGAAAGGAAAGAATATGGTAAGGTAAGGTGGTGGAATGGGGACCTTGCTAGGATGAAGAGGGAGGTAAGAAAAAGGTTCAAGACCTCTGCTCGTCTCGGGTGCTGGGATCCATACCACAAGATACTCACGGAGTATAACTTGGCAATCCGGAAAGCAAAGAGGGACCCTTGGAGGCAGTACTGTGGAAGAGTTGAACATGCTCTGAAGCTGTAAGACTTCAGAAGGTCCTCAAGGCTGATCGTACTAATGGGGTAGGTTCTCTGGAAAAACCAGATGGCTCTTACACTCGGTCGGGGTTGGAAACGCTGGAAGCCCTCATGGCATGCCACTTTCCGGACTCTGAGAGAGATGAAGAGGGTTTGTCTCTATGCACTGGTGTAGTGCCGCGTAGAGCGGATTGGAACTGTGCAAGGAGAATCATTTCAGATGGAAGTGTGGAATGGGCCATTAAGTCGTTCGAGTCGCACAAGGCTCCGGGGCCGGACGGGATTCTTCCTCTGTTCCTCAAGGAGGGATTGGAAGAGCTCAGGCTGGTGCTTGCGGAGATGTTTCGGGCGAGTCTTGCCTTGGGCCATGTTCCAAGGCAATGGGCGGTGGCTAGGGTGGTGTTTGTACCAAAGCCTGGAAGAGCGGGTTATGCTCAGGCCAAGGCATACAGACCCATCTGCTTAAACTCATTTCTACTCAAGACAATGGAGAGAATACTGGATAGAGATATTCGGGAGACAGTGCAAAGGAATTTAGCTTTGCACGAAAATCAGTTTGCGTATAGGCCAGGCAAATCCACAGATGCAGCTCTACATCAACTTGTGAGCAGGCTGGAGGAAAGCATGGAAAGTAAGGAAGTAGCACTGGCGGCTTTTCTGGATATAGAAGGTGCCTTCAGTAACACTTCACACCAGTCGATGTTGAGGTCGTTAGAGGGGTGTGGGGTGAACAAAACTGTTGTAGGATGGGTTGATGCCATGTTAAGCAGCAGAAAAATTCAGGCATCCCTGTATGATGAATCTATCATGGTCAGGGCTAGGCGTGGATGTGCTCAGGGTGGTGTTCTTTCCCCCTGCTATGGAACCTTGTAGTGGACAAGCTTCTGCGGAGGCTGAATGCACAAGGATATTACACCCAGGGTTATGCCGATGACGTTGTCATTGTGGTAAGAGGCAGAGATCTGAAGATTGTCAGTGAACTCATGCAGACTGCCTTTACTCTGGTTGAAAGATGGTGTCAGGAGGAACAGCTGGCTGTAAATCCTAGAAAAATCTCTCTTATTCCCTTTACAAGAAAAAGGAAATTGGAGATTAATCAACTGCCTAAGCTCTTTGGGCAGGAGGTAGCATTTGAGGATCAGGTAAAGTACTTGGGTATCCTGCTGGATAGAAGACTTACCTGGAATCCGCAGATGGAGAGGGTGATAACTAGGGCCAAGAATCTTATGTTTGCATGTAAGAGGGCTGTAGGTAAAACAAGGGGGTTAAAACCAAAGATGGTTTTGTGGATTTACACCATGATCATTAGACCACTAGTCGCCTATGCGGCGGTAGTATGGTGGCCTAAAACAGTTCAGAGTGTTGTCGGTGGGAGGCTGGATAGTGTCCAAAGGATGGCTTGTCTGGCTGTCACGGGTGCTATGAGGTCGACTCCGACGGATGCTTTGAATGCCCTCCTGGATCTCCCTCCTCTTCGTGTGTTTATACAGGGACAGGCCAGGATGGGGGCGTATAGACTGCAGCAGGTAGGCTGCTGGAGAACAAGATGGCCTGCGGTAGGCCATTGCAAAATAAATCAGGTGGTCTCTAAGGAAGTTTTAAACATGCCGTCAGACCACATGATTCCAAAACTCTCTACTGAGAAACTCTTCAAGTCAAAAATCTTCTCTAGTGAAGAATGGGAGTCTGGAAAGAGTTTGTACGACGAGCAGGATATAGTCTGGTTTACAGATGGCTCGAAAACGGAGGTGGGAACAGGGGGTGGAGTCAATGGGGTTCAACCTGAGGGCTCCACTGTCTTGTATCTAGGCAAACATGCTACTGTTTTTCAGACAGAAGTTTGTGCGATCTCGGAGTGCATAGAAGAGAATCTTAGAATGGGATACAAAGGTAAGAACATCCTAATTTTCTCGGATAGCCAAGCAGCGATCAAAGCGCTAAATTCATATAGAGTAAAATCTAAAGTGGTTTGGCACTGCCTCTCGGCATTGATGAAGCTTAGCCAGGGGAACGAGGTTTCTGTGTGCTGGGTCCCTGGGCACTCAGGCATTGATGGTAATGAGAGAGCAGATGAGCTAGCCAGGAAAGGGTCTGAGGCTCCTCTTGTGGGCCCTGAGCCGGTGCTTGGGATTTCCTATGGGCATGCCAGAGCATCGGTTGAGATGTGGATGCAGGAGGGCAAAGACAAAGCCTGGAAGGTTTCAGGAACAGGTGGACTTGCCAGGAAGTTGTTCAAGCCAGGCAGGAAACATGCAGAAGAGCTTATCTCGCTAGGAAGGGATAACATGAGATGGGTGGTTGGCCTATTAACAGGTCACTGTCATCTCAGGAAACACCTACATAGAATAGGGATTGCTGAGGAGAGTATATGTAGGAAATGCGGAATGGCTGAAGAATCGGCGGAACACATCCTTCTGGAATGTGAGGCTCTAGGTAGAGCCAGAACTATCACCTTGGGCCCACCAGGGCAGGAAAGGGAAACCATCCTATTAAACCCAAAAAGTAGCATCTGTTCCTTTATCAGGAATACAGGTATCACTAGGTGGGAGTAATTAGGAAAATCAAGGGGGCAAAAGATCTTTTTTGGTCGACGCCGGCAGGGTTTCTGTTTAGGACCTTGCAACCCACAAAAAAAAAAAATGTCTGTATGTATACAAAGCTAGAGCGAAAACTATTCGATCGATTTCAAACAAATTTGCACAAGACATGTCAAGTAGGCCTGTATAGATGCACGAAAAACGGTTTAAAAAATTTGAAAAACAACCCCCATTTTGGCAAAACCTCCCAAAAAATCAGTTATTATTTTTTTATAAAAAAACGGCTCTAAAGATTTTGATAAAATTTGGCTTTTTGGAGCCTTTAATGTACCCTACCATATGTAAAAACCTCATCTTTCTAAAAATTCTCGTTTAGCTAATAGTAATAATAATAACTGATTTTTGGGGTGTTTTTGGCCATAAAGGGGATTGTTTTTCAAAATTTTTCAAAACCTCTTTTCTTGCATCTATACAGGCCTAATTCACGTGTTTGGTGCAAATTTGTTCGAAATCAATCGAATAGTATTATCTCTAGCTAATAATAATAATATTTATTAGTTAATCTCCTAGTTTAAAATCACCTCTCCTACAATAATGAAGTCACTGTGAATCTGTTTAATAATTTTAATATGTTTGTGAGAAAGTATGTGTCAGTTTCTGGTACCGTTTATTTAAATTATATAAGTGCTTATTACGATTAGATAATGTGTGGTAGGCATTTCAACAAATTTGTCTTCAGTTTCTCTTGAGTTTAGACAACACACTTGAAAGTTTCGTGCTGAAAACGCGACTCCTAACCTGCAAAATATCTTTTACTGAATGTGCTTAAAATATCCTCACTTGCTATTATCAGAACTAACAATTACAGTGTATGAGTTAGATAACATTCGCGCCTCGCGGTTACTGAATGAACCACAATGATTCAGACCTTGGAAGAACATGAATCAACGAGGCACTTGTCTTGTAAAAGAGGATCGAGCAACAACAACAAAAAAAAAAAAAAAACGATTCAGCTCTTGGCCTAGAATGACTCATGTAGGTTTTATCTTGTAAACCGGAATGTAAGTACTGGATTTGGCTTTATCACGCGGGAAGTCCTACATACTGAGACTCGAAATAAACCAACAATGAATCATTTAGAACACATATAGGCTTGTATGATATAAGCATGACACATTTTATATTGTAGATGTTTATTTGGGAGGTAAAATATTTCAGAAAAAATCTTACACAACCGATCTGTGTTGATATTTTGTTGTACTTCTGTTTAGCTTTACGTGTGTTTTTTGACTGGTAATTTCAATTTTTGTAAAATAATTTTTGAAACAGTTATTTACAGAGTTACTAGTAAAAACAATTATGAAGATGTTAACTTTAAGAAAGAAAATTCAATATGTAAAATTACCGTAAAAACAAACTGCAGTAGTTAAATGATATCGCAATGTATTTGATTTTACCTTAACCTAAAAAAAAAAACACGAACTAATTTAATTATATAAGGAACCTGTAAGAATGTACGATTATTATACAGGGTGATTCAGAAGAAACGCAGAAACTTTCAGGACCTGTTCTACTGTACAGGGTGACAATTAAGTCTGGAAACGGTTTAACATTTCGTATATAAGGATAATTTGAAGGTAGATGTGATTGAGGAACCTACTCTATGTAAAGATAATATTTTATTTAAAAATTATCCGCCATTTTGGATCCGCCATTTTGAATGTAATTTTTTTTTAAATAGGAAGGTGGTCTGTGATACATCATTTCAATGTAGAATTTCAAGAAAAAACCAACGGTGAAATTTGCACATCCATATCTTTAACCGATAAAACATTTTGATGTACTATTTTTGTTTTAATATTAATTATTATTCTTTTTAGATTCACAATTAAATAAGCTTTCAAAAGATATGCCACACAACGATATTTGGTTGAACCACTCGAAATCAATTTTGAAAAAATCAAAATGGCTGTAACTCAAAATTTTTAAATACTCCTAAATATCGCAGCACGCAGTTGTGTCCCTTACGCATTTGATTTAAAACAAGAACATATTTTTTTTTAAACTTAAAGTTGTCAGAAACAGAACTGTCAACGGTTGAAATGCTTCTGGTATTGATTCGCCAACCGTTATCGGTACATTGATTAATGGTCACCAAAGGCCCGGAATTTTCCATACGTTTTTTCCGTTAGCACGTTAAAATTTGGCCGGATGTTTTCCGATGTATTGAAACAAATGATTTATCCTAACAATCTAATTATCTTGGCATAGAGTGAATGCTGTTTAGAATACTTTAAATTTGATTTCAAAGTCTATTTGTAAGACGAACAATCCAGCCGTAAAAGAAAATGATCTAAGGAAGATGTTCTACTTTGTTCAAAGTCCCTGTGTCGGACAAGTAAAATTCCACAAGTCTGCGGATCAGAGTCGCATTCCAAGCGTGCCTTGGATTCCATCGTAAAGAATTGTCAAGCAAAGCAGACGTGTCTTAACACGCTCTTCAGCGTTACTGGCAAAGAATTTAAGATCGTTCCTGTAGTATATGTTTCAAATACTAGTAAACCCCCGTGAAAAATCACTGCCTGATTAATTAGGTACACATTAGAAATACACAATTTAAAAAACAAACTATTTACAAACAACATTAAGGCCTATTTATCTAGGCCTACCTAAACATAACCCCAAACTATAATGTACACTGGGTTTGTTTAAGTATACAGATGATTGGTGAAATCAGCTGTTAAACGAATATTTAGGCCTATCTCTTCTTTAAATTTGTATAAACAAATATATTGATGATAAAAGGTTGTATTTATATATAGTTTATAACCTCAAAGCAAATATTATAACGTAGGCCTATAATATAATTATATTATAGTATTCATTTGTTCTTTAGCTCATATTTACATATAGGCCTACTGCTCTCATATGAAAATTTGCATATAAGGGTTTTTTGACGTCAGGAATCGAATGCGCCAGGTCTTATGTCTGCAAAAATGCGCATAAACTCGGAAAATGCTCATAAAATTTAAACTCTGAACTTCTGTTATATTCTACCTTTGAAGTCACTAAGTATAGGCGAATAGATACATTATAGATATCTTATCCTATTACAGTACTTTAAATGAGCAATTCTTGTATCTATATTTGTATCTTTGTTTCTGTCGCGGATATGGAAAACGGCTCTAACGATTTTGATCAAAATTTGCATACAGGGGTTATTTGACGTCAGGAATTGAATGCGCTACGTCTTATGTCTTCAAAAACGCACATAAAATTTAAAATCTGAACTTCTTTTTATACCACCTTTCAAGTCACTTAGAAGGCAAATAGGTATAGCTTCTTTTTATACCTCCTTCAAAATCACTAAATATTCGAATATATACATTACAGATACAATCCAGATGTTAAAAATACTGAACGATGCTCGTTTACCCAGGTACAAACGAGCCAAAGATTAGCTAGAGCATTTAGAGAGTTTTCCAACTGCGAGCGAAGCGTCCAGGGGCAGAGCCCCTAGTTAACTTATTAAACGAGCAATTCTTGTATATTTGTTTAAAACATTTATACATTTATTTCGGGGATCTCGCTAACGGCTCTAACGATTTTGATGAAAATTTGCATATAGGGTTTTTTTGACGTCAGGAATCGAATGCGCTAGATCTTATATCTGCAAAATGCGCATAAACTCGGAAAAATGCGCTTAAAATTTAAACTCTGAACTTCTTTTATATACCACCTTTGAAGTCACTAAGTATAGGTGAATAGAAAATATACAAGGATTGCTCGTTTAATAAGATAAGATTTAACAAACATAATTCATTAACAATGTAACAGGTGGTATAATTTTCAACTTATTTTTTTATTCAAACACCAAACGTAACCTAAAACATTATTTTTGTGCTGTTATTAATCGTTCGGTAAACCTTATCACCAGTTTCTACATTCTTTGCATTTCTATAAAGGTAATATAGGCCTAAATTATCTAATGATTATAATTATTATTTGTTTTTTCTAAAATACAAAAACAATATCAAATATTGCTTATTCGTTGGATTGGTTTACGTAACCTACATGTACCTATAGAGGTTTTTGGACGTCAGGATTCGAATGCGCTAGGTTTTATATCTGCAAAAAAATCTAATAAAATGTTAGAACTAATTACACTTATGTTTTTTAAAATTTAAATAAAGAGTTCATATGTACGTAAGATCAAAAAATGTTCATATTTATTCAGTATGCGATTCGTATTTGCATACATTTTCCTAAAAAGAACAATAAAAAAAAAAGAAATACTGAGCGATGCTCGGTCGCCCAGGTACTAATTATGTAGAATGTACATTTAATTATTTTTTCTAAGGATTCCTAGTAGCCCCTTACACGGCAAAAAAGCAAAATAAATTACTGAATCAATATTGCCTACCCTACGCCTAAAAATCGTGATACAAAAGGGTCGTTTGATGCGTTGCTCTCCTCTTTCAGATTTGTAAAATTTTCACCCCTCCCTCCCCCCTTCCGTTAAATTGTTATAAACGCACTAGAAAAAGTACGCTCCAGCTTATATACGAACTTTTTTTACATACAATTTTGATAATTATCACGGTGCATAAAGATGACGGAAAAAACAATTCGATCACGCAGCTGAACCGCTGACGTGAGTTGAGCGAATTTCCAAAATTAAGTTTATGTGTTTTAGTGATTTCAACCTACTTTTAGTCTAGGGAAATTAGTCTAGACGAAGGCGCTGAATAGCTGCCAGCGTCTACGAAATATATTAGTAGAATTTGTTAGCAGCTCAGCCTCCAGTCCGGCTTACGCACTGATTCGTTCCGCTCGACATTGCGGTCTCAGATTATGGACTGCTTCGCTTCGCTCGCGGTGGAAAATCTCGCTTTGGCCTCGGGATCAGAAGCTACCACGCGGATTTGAACAGGGTACTTTCATGGTATTTTACGTTTTGATCGATTTTGGGGAACCAGTCGGGCTATAAGGTCATGAAAAAAAAACTTACAGAATAATCGCCTATATTTATTGTTTTTAAATAAAACAACAACAAGTTTCATTCTAGTACGGAAATTCTCAAAATACTCTTATTCCCGGTCAAAAAACGTGCTTTCAGTAGATTTTTTGGTTAAAGACTAGTCCGAGCGACTTAGAAAACCTTCCTGTGTATCAAATGTGGACCAAAATGAGACGTAAAATACGGCCATTAGAGAGCGAATACATATATAAACATCTTTATTGGCACCCCAAGACGTGACCTGGGGACCATGATCGGTTCTCATTGACCACTCATTAGATACCACCATAAGAGCCATTACAACAGCTCATCTTTTCTATTAAAATTCACTAATAATGTTTGATATCACGCTCGAAGCATTTTTGGTTGGTTAAAGTTTGTGCGAAATCAGCTACAGGCCTACACCATTCCAAACAGGTAGGCTATAAAAACCAAAACTTGTTACGTTAACAGTGGAATGATCTTTAATATAGGATCTTAATAAGGTATAACCTTACGCACGTGAAACTATTACGTGACCAATTTTATTTCAACAGTTTAATTTCTTTATGTGTTATCTTAAGCTATGATGTAGCCTTAGGCAACGCTAAAAATTCCATTCGTGGAAAATACAATGAAAAGAAAAAAGGTTTAGTTTTGGAGTATCTGGCAACATTATCCGTTAGCGTGTATGAGTATTGTTGATAGATTTGGCAACACTGTCAATTAGCATGGGCGCCCATATGATATTTTCTAGGGAGGGGGGGGGGATAGACCTATGGGCTTAACACGTTTACTGCTAAGGACGCAAATGTGAGATTGACACTGAACACTATGAGAAGCGGCCGACGCACAGTGCATCGCACGCCAACCCTCGTATTGGGAGTATTTTCAATACACAATGCATTGCGTACTTCAAACGCCAACCCCCATATTGGGAGTATTTGCAATACACAATGCATTGCGTACTTCAAACGCCAACCCCCATATTGGGAGTGTTTTCAATACACAATGCATTGCGTGCTTCAAACTCCAACCCCACATATTGGGAGTATTTTCAACACACAATGCATTGCGT
>JAGFPH010009983.1:4046-23199 GCA_018207615.1 Philaenus spumarius
TATTGGGATTGTCTTCAATACACAATGCATTGCGTGCTTCGCACGCCATTCCACGTATTGGGATTGTCTTCAATACACAAAGCATTGCGTGCTTCGCACGCCATTCCACATATTAGGATTGTCTTCAATACACAATGCATTGCGTGCTTCGCACGCCATTCCACATATTAGGATTGTCTTCAATACACAAAGCATTGCGTGCTTCGCACGCCATTCCACATATTGGGATTGTCTTCAATACACAAAGCATTGCGTGCTTCGCACGCCATTCCACATATTGGGATTGTCTTCAATACACAATGCATTGCGTGCTTCGCACGCCAAACCTCGTATTAGGGGTATTTTCAACACACAAAGCATTGCGTGCTTCGCACGCCAGCCCCACGGTAGAATCCACCACATTTTCTTTGAACCGGGTACTTCTATGGTATTTCACGTTTTGATCGATTTTGGGGGAATCAAGCGAGCTATAAGGTCGCGTAAAAAAACAAAATGTGCAGAATAACATCTTACATTTATATTTTTAGAAAAAACTCTAAAAAAAATTCATTCTCTTAGTAAAAATCTCAAAAAATAGTTACTTCCGGTCAAAAAACTTACTTCCGGTTGTTGGATTTTTTTGGCTAACGAACTCGTCCGAGCCACTTACACAACCAACACGTGTATCAAATTTGGACCAAATCGGACTTAAAATGCGACCGCTAGAGTGCGAACACATATATACATATATATATGAATTTTAATGACACCCCAAAACGTGTTCTGGGGACCATGATCGGTGCTCATTTGCTACTCCCGACCTTGGGTCTCACCATAAGAGCCACTGCATAGCTCATTTTTCCTATGGAAATTCGCTAATAAACTTATATAGAAAAATCTGATCTCGGGACAGTTCACCATCAATGGGAACCTTATATATAGAGAACCAATTTACAAACTCCCAATTAAAAAAAAAGAAGAATTTCGGTGGTAAGGAAATAAAAATTGGTGAACATGTAGCGTTCGCAACGTTAAACAAATTTATTTTGTAAGTTATTTTCTAGAATTTTATAAAGACATGAAGCACTATGAACATTCGATCACGCAGTTGAACCGCTGACGTAGTTGAGCGAATTTCTAAAATTAAGTTTATATGTTTTAGGGTTTCAATCAACTATTTTCTAGATTGGTCTACTCACGAAGGCGCTGTATATGCGAGTTGGCACTCGACCTTGGAGCCTCGAATTCTGGACAGCTTCGCTTCGCTTGCAGCGGACAAACTCAATTCGCTGGATTTGAACAGGGTATTTGTTTTTATCGATTTTGGGGGAACCAGACGGGCTATAAAGTGGTGTACAAAAAGTGTGCAGGATAATCACCTATATTTATTTTTTTAAATAAAACACCAAAAAAGGTTGTTTCTAGTGCGTAAATAGTTACTTGCGGTCTAAAAACTTGCTTTCGCTTGTTGGATTTGTTTGGCAAACGAACTCGTCTGAGCGACTTAAAAAAACTAAAATGTACACAAATTTGGACCAAATCGGCCTTAAAATGCAGCCAGTGCGAACACACACACTTATATGGTGTATATATATATACGTAAGTAATATATATATATATACTATTTTTAATGACACCCCAAAACGTGTTCTAGGGACCATGATCGGTGCTCATTGACCACTCCCGACCTTATGTCTCACCATAAGGGTCACTGCATATCTCATTTTTCCTATCGAAATTCGTCAAAAATAATTTATTACAAAGTTCAATATTTAAGATTGGACAAAGTTAACAGCATGAAATAAACAAGAACCAAGTGTAACCGATCGCATAATGATAACAAGGAACTCTTCATCTTTTACCCTGATAAGACAAAATAAGAATTACTTTACTTTACTTTACTTTACTGCACTTTTACTTTAATTTCTTTACTTGCGCACTGAAGAAGTGGTCGAGATGGTTTTCGGTTTAACGTAAAAATATGTTAAGCAATATTGTATTTTATTACCACAGAAATTCATGGTTTACAATTCATACGAGTCCATTACACATTTTTGTCACGGGGTGGTAGGATGGGGTTGGATTTTGCAAATAGCTTTTCTAAGGTTCTCATAAAAGATAAATAACTGCTGCGAGAACAGATTTTGGATATTTGTTTCCGTCTTTTAAATAATATAAAATTATAAAAATAACTTATTAAATTACAGTTTTGAGCGAAGAATGTGTTAACCTGATTTTATTTTCTTACCTCAAAATTTCATGGGTTTTAAAAGGCTTCAATTTAAAGGCATATGTGTCCATTGAAACTTTTTTAGATGGGGTGGTTTGGAATTTTATAAATAGGTGTACTATGGTTCCCCATGAAGGTGAATAATTGTCCCAAAATTAGATTGTGTATATATCTTTCAGTTTTTTTAATGGTGGTGATAAGTTTTCAACAAAAAAAAAAACTGTTAACGTCACTGTTTAATTTTAGCTTATAATTTCAAAATCCATCATAAATGTTTAAGGCACATTACCCATCCGTTTTAGAAAACTCCTTCGGCGCTGTATTGCAGTAAACATTCAATACATGTCCATGAAATGGAGTCAGAAGTTAACATTGTCACGCTATTTTTTCGTTACATCAGGGTACGGTTTTATACGGGCCAGGGTACTATTTTACTTACCCAATAAAACGTTTATTTTAAAGTATTGACTATAAAATATCAGTTAAAATTTTGAAGACGGGAAGGGGAACATCGTATACAGGGTGTCCTCGAGAACTCTCTGGACCCCTTTTGTGGATATGTTCCTGGGATCCAGACAAGCATATTTCGCAATATAAACATGGGACTATGATGATTATTTTTAAGTCTGTCTGTCTGTATGTGTTTTTTTACAAAATACTTAATATTTTTGGAAGTAGAAAAGATATTGACCTCAAACTTTGTATACCTATTTTTTGCGTAAACTTTTGACTTTGTACGAAAAATTAGAACATTATTTTAAATATTTTCAAAATGGCGGCCATTTATAATTTGTAATGTCAAATATCCCCAAAACCGCTAACTTTACAAAAAAATCACAAGAGTCAAAAAAGTTTACTTTTTTAATGGCAAACACAATGGTGTTTTTATTTTGACTGTAGCTCAAAGGATAACAGAGATATTGACAAAAAAAAAAAGGAAAAATGTATTTCTTGGTAGTTGTCAATAATACCCAGAATTACTCTAGAAACAAAATATTTTAATGTTATTATGAGCTAAAATAATAAGTTATTTGCATAATGTTCCGAGCACTTTCTGAGCTAATTCCACTAGCAAAAAATAATAAAAAACTTATATTATATCCATAATAGGTCCGGAAATGCTTCTTTAGAGAGTTACAGCTGGCGAAGTATTTCACCCGTGTTTCAGATTACGCACAGAAACGAATCTCTATTGAAATATGTAGGGCGTTATATGTTCAGTGGCAAGCTCACATGTGCGTCCTTAACAGTGAACGTGTTAAGCCCCATACCCCAGTCTAGCCTGCCCCCCCCCCAGAAAATAGCATATGGGCGCCTATGACATTAACTAACCTTGCGACATAGTTTGTAGTGCCTTAATGTCATATAAATATTAGGCTTACGGTTGAACTTATATTTTCTACAAAGTTAATAACATAGATATAACATCATGATATGAACAGTGGCGTACTTTAACATTATTTGTGTTGCTGCAAGGTTAGTGCCTTTTCAGTGCAATCAGTAACTAAGTTAGGACTAAGAGGTTTCAACTGTGCTTTCGCCTCTAGCCTCCCTGCCAACCCGTTTTGTAACTTACCCAATAATCTGTTTAATATCAAACTAATTGAAACTCCCCGCCGTTATGTAAAGTCGTAATACTTCTGAACATCCATCAGGAAATATAAGTTTGCTGTGCAAAAGTTCGGGTAATTTTGAGTTTTTTATACGTTGTTAGTGCTGTGCCTTTGTACTAAAATTCAAGTTGTAGACCTTGTCGCGCCAGTTAGTAGCGTCAAACAGTTAAATATGTTGATTTTTTCTATATTTCGGTAAAATATCTCTCGAATGGTTGGTTAAAAAAACTGTTTTATTCAAATTTAAACTAGAGTAAATTTCCTACAATTTGTGCCCAAAATCGGTTCTGAAGGTTAAATGGGGACAGAGATTTGATGTTTAAAATTGTTTATAATTTTCTCAAAAAGTGGTGGAAATTGTGATTGTTCGCCATTTGTGCTCAATACGTCATAAACTGAAGAATGTACAGCAAATTGCATATCAATCAAATTTAAAAATTAGTTGATTTGTTATAAATAAAGCACAATATGATATTATTACCTCCAATACTTTATTACATATATAAGTATCTGGTCAAAGAAAATATAAGTCTCGCAGTTTACTTTTGAGAAGAGGGGGTAAATGGGTAAGAACTCGAAACTTGATATGTTGAAAATAGGTTAGTTGTAAATATAATTTAAAAATTTATTTAATTATATAAACCATAAGAATTGTTATGCACCAAAAATATTAGGCCTACAATTAATGTCTTTAAGAAATTTTTTGAATAAAATTGAGAATTTAATTATTCACTTTATGTAAGTTACATAATGTTAATAGAAGTGGAAGGTTGTGGCCAAATTAAGGAAAAAAATTTCATTTTAGATTAACAAATACCAAAATTTATATTGTACTTGTTTTCGAGTGTTTATATTTATGTTCGTGTAGTGAAAGTGTTTTTGTTACACGTATGATGCCTGATGATGCCTTCTGTCTGGGCGAAACAGCTGTAGCAACAATAATCAAACTGAATTACGTTACAATGGTTTGGTAACGTACTGTTACACTTTTCATACGCGTTCTTCATCTGGGAGGCGTCCTTAATTGAGAACATTTTTAGATTGTATTTTCAACTCTCTTTCGATAACTGTTATTCAGCTGAGGTCAAATTAAGGGTAGGAATGTTAATGTAGTTTAATGAAAGGTTTATTCTCGACCGAGTGGTAAGAACAGGGGTGATTAATTACGTAATTCTTGGATTGATAAAAGCGTACGAACCAAATTAATCGTAGAAGAAAAGGGTTACTGGACAATAGACCTAATTATCAACCCTGTAGATGGAATGTTGATTAAATAAATGTATGTTCAGTTTTAGGTCCATAATTTAAAATGTACCTCATCTCTGTCTGCCTGTTGCAGTCTCCAGAACGTGCATTTACATGTACAGTACACACACATTCAAATAGTTAATTTGAACGATAAAATAAATACAGTATTATTGTTTGCATACAAATTATTTTACTGTTATCAATGCATTTTTATTTTGAAGTCATCTTTAGAGTTCCGACAAAATAATATTTTCAGACGAAGCAGAAGGTACAGTTTTAATTAGGCGCTTAATCGTAATAATTATTACTAAAACTATAAAAAATAAACGGTACCAGGAACTTTCACATACTTTCTCACACAACTATTTCAATTATTAAACAGATTCAGTGTGACTTCATAATTGTAGGAGGGGTAGGAGAGGTGACATTAAAGTAGGAGATTAACTAATAAATATTATTATTATCTAGAGAGAAAACTATTAGATCGATTTTGAACAAATTTGCACCAAACACGTCAATTAGGAATGTATAGATGCACGAAAAAAGGTTTTGAAAATTTTTGAAAACAACCCCCTTTTGGGCCAAAAAAACTCCAAAAATCAGTTATTATTATTAGCTAAACGAGAATTTTTAGAAATATGCGGTTTTTTTGCATATGGTAGGGTACATTAAGGGCTACAAATAAGCCAAATTTTATCAAAATTGTTAGAGCCGTTTAAAAAAATAATAGCTGATATTTTTGGGATTTTTGCCAAAATGGGTGTTGTTTTTCTAAAATTTCGTGCATCTATAAAGGCCTAAATGACATGTTTGGTGCAAATTTGTTTGAAATCGATAGAATAGTTTTCTCTCTAGCTTTGTATACATACAGACATTCAGACATACATACGTACATTCAGACAGACATTTTGCAAAAACCACTTTTTTAAACTCAGGGGGTCCCAAAACGGATATTTCCACAAAAGTCCCAACATCAATTTTTTGCGATCACTATACTTTCACTATACTATTATAGTATAGTGAGAAAGTAAAACTAACGCAGGTATTCTTTCTTGACCGACCGTTAAAGTCTTTCTCCTCCTCGTAGTTGAAAACAATTATTTATTCAATAATCAAGCAACTTTGTTGACCAAGTATTTTTAGAGGGTTTACCTCAAAATACAACAAAATTAAATAAAACTCTTATAAGATGATACGTTTGTTTGTATGTGTGTCGATTTTCATAAGAACAGATAACGCTATCAAAATTGGCGTAGTAGAGCAACCAAACTTCCAACGTACGTTCCAATTACAGAACTTAACAAATATTTTACTTTTGGGGGATGAGGGTAAAAGTCCTGTGTCCTAAAAAGTTAATATTTTGTGATCATTTAAGAGGACTTAATTAAAATATAAGAATTTTTTGGGGGAATTTCAGTTTTTAAGATATTTTTTTAAATGTCGCTTGAAAACCCACCCCTATTTTATATAATATACAATTTTGAAAACTAGTAGTTTTAAATGAAGTAGAACTGATGCAAGATAATCTTCAGTAAGACGAAAACATTATTATTTATGTTTGAAAAAAATGTATTACATTTTCAAAACATCCTGTATTTGTTATACAGAACTTGCTCACATAACGTAGAGAGCTGGTCTGTTAGGTCGTACCACACCGTTTCATGTTGTTTGACTGATTAATGAAGCACAGCGAATCCTTATTACGAATTTTCCAATTAAAAAATGGACGGTCAGACAACATTGATTCAAAACATATGCGTGACCAATTTGTATTGAAATAAAATATAACAAGAATATACCGTGCCGTAACTTTATAGTTGAAGAACATCAGAGCTCCAATTTAAAAACAAACAAACCGTTTTGTTCTACTTCAAAGCGGGAACCGTAACAACAACATACTATAAACAACTCTAGTTGATCATTGAAGCAATTTGAAGCATTCAACAAAAGTGTGATGGTTCAGTATAGGCCTAACCTAAAACTGTGTTGACAAGGCTTTGATCCGAATCAGCTGTTTTATCTGTTACATGGCTGGAAGTAAACTCTCTTGTTTTCACAATTTTTACCTTTTGAAATAAAATGTTGGCTAAATCCTTTCTTTGTGAGCGTCTATGACCCCATAAAAATATACCTTCAAATTTGCGTATTTGTATCTTAAGAAGTATTTGCTCTACGTTTATTATGAATCAGTCACTCAGTCAGGACTTCTTCTTTTATTTAAATGGACCAGATGGTACCCGAGGCTTTGCTCTCAGATGTGATTAAATAAAAGGACTATGGGGTACATATTGTGGCTTTATATATATATATACAGGGTGAGTTTTAAATGTCCCCCCCCCTAATTTTTTCCGCATTTCTTAAGATATCGACTCCCAACGACCGCCGAACATCATTGATTAGTTTATACTTTCTTTTGACGAGGTTCACATTTTTGGCCGCCATCTTGGATCCGCCATATTGGAATTAACTTTTATTTTTTAAATGTAAAGGTAAGGTTGTGACCCATCATTTCAAACTATTTTTTTCCGTAGAACACGATGCCGCAATCGGTTTTTAATTATCTGCTTTATTTCTCGAGATATTAACAATTTTGTAAAAATTGAAAATTTTCAAAAATCCCTTTTTTTTATTCAATTTAAAAAAAATATCGACCCTTTATCGTCAGATATCACAGAATGACGACACCGAGTTTGAAATTGTGGCCGAATTTGTTGAGCATCCCCAGTCTTCAACAAGGCGGTCAGTTGCTAGGGCTATTGGAGTTTCGCAGAGAAAAGTTGTTAATGCACTGAAATCAAACAAATTTACTGAAGATGGCAGTAAAAATTTATAACTTAATAAAAATCTATAAGCTACTACCAAACTGTGATATCTGATGATAAAGGGTCGATATTTTTTACAAAATTGAATAAAACAAGGGATTTTTGAAAATGTTCATTTTTTTACAAAATTGTTAATATCTCTAGAACGAAAGCAGATAATTAAAAACCGATTGCGGCATCGTGTTCTACGGAAAAAAATAGTTTGAAATGATGGGTCACAACCTTACCTTTACATTTAAAAAATAAAAGTTCATTCCAATATGGCGGATCCAAGATGGCGTCCAAAAATGTGAACCTCATCAAAAGAAAGTATAAACTAATCGATGATGTTCGGCGGTGGTTGGGAGTCGATATCTTAAGAAATGCGGAAAAAATTAGGGGGGGGGGTGACATTTAAAACTCACCCTGTATATATATATTGTGGTAAATATACACGCAAATAAAAAAAATATATCCGAGTTCTTGGCCCAAAAACGCAACGCACACTGAATTTTGTACATAAAGTTTACGGTTTTTCAATATTTAAATAGTAACCCTAAACATTTCTGGGATAAAAATTGCCTGGATTAATTTCTGAAAATTTCGTTAAAACTGGTTCAGCCCGGACAGACAGATAAAACATTAAAAATGCGTGTTTAGGTTTTGGTGCAGTGTCAATAACGATATGAGCACCAGACAGACGATATTTATTTCGAAAACACAGACACTTTTATTATAAAGAGGTAAAATTTGTTTGTTTGTATGTAGGGGTTAACCTCTGGAACTACTGAACAGATTGAACAAATAGTTTCACTAATAAAAACCTACACTATCCCTGAGTAACATAGGCTATAAATCATTTTAATAAAACATTTTTGATTCAATAATTTCAAATTTAGTCGGAAAAATTCTTAGGTTACTTATAGAATGATGAACCAATACATATTTCTTGAATTCATTTATATGCATTACCATAACAACCAATTAAATAAAATAACAGATAAAACAGCTTTTGTTCTAATATTTCCATTATTTCTAAATTTCAGGTTAGGTTTTTATTAAAGTGTAGACCTGAGCCTTGCTGGTTCTTTTAACCTTTATTATAACTGCTGTTATAAAATATACGAAATAATTTGATTTGAACATTTAACATTATTTAACATTACAAAGGTTGAAGAGCGCTGTGGCGACAAATTCACAAGGATTGAATGAAACCCCGAACCACAAATAGAAGGAACAAAAAGCAATAACAGAACAATTTAATGAAAAGTTATGTTTAATGTACTACCCTAATGCACATTTCAATGACATAGTCGTCATCCACAGAGGGCTTTAACACTACTCGTAACTTTTTTTAAGTGATTGTAAGAGGTGTTGTAGTGCTAGCAATTAAGTTTTTGGTTCTTAGTGGTTCCAGGCAGATGGCACCACCAGCCACGCCAATGCAGCTATTGTTGGTTTACTTCAACTTAGAATGACTATGCCATTGAAATGTTCATTAGGGTAGTACATTAAACATAACTTTTCATTAAATTGTTTTGTTATTGTTTTTTGTTCCTTCTATTTGTGGTTCGGGGTTTCATTCAATCATTGTGATTATTTACCATCTTAGCTTTGGGATTATTATTAATTCTTTATTATAAAGATATTATAAAGGAAAAAATTGGGTTTGCGTCGGACCAGACGGTGGAAATTATACTTCTTTGGCCATCCAATGGTATAGACAGGTAGACCTACTATTGATTTAATATATTTTGGGGGAAACTAGTCGTAACTTAGAGTAGCCCTACTATTTTGTAGATGATAGCCTATTCTTTTATAAAAACACTAACCAACACTGAAGGCATATTTTAAAATTAATATCCCATTTTTTCCTTCTTTGTTACATACGCTTATGAATACTATCTTTGCATCTGTTTAGTTGGTCACAGTTAGTCTGTGGACCATGATCAGTGCTCACTTACTACACCCAACAAAATGAATGAGCTCCCGAAGTTTCGTCGTGAATCACCCCGCATATAAAATTTTTAATTACTGCCGAAAACGTGTTCAGGGGACCATGATCAGTGCTCACTCACTACACCCAAAATAATTAATATTGCATCGTCATCGGTCCTTGATAAGTGTGTAAAGTTTCAAATCAATCCGACTTTTTGAAGGGGGTGAGAATCATGTCGTGTTCTGGGGACCATGATCATTGCTCACTTACTACACCCAACAAAATTAATATTGCATTGTCATTGGTCCTTGATAAGTGTGCAAAGTTTCAAATCAATCCGACGTTTTGAAGTATAGGAAAGTATACGAATATACGAAGAAAGGTATAAAAAGGCACTTTCCTGATTTTACTCCTAACGCGTGACGCGGTTTCTCGACCGACACCCCATCCCGATTACAACGGGCGCAAAGAAGTATAACTTCAAAAACCTAACATGATTATGTGTATAGAATGTTTCAACGGAGTTGGCGTGCGGAGCACCCAGGAGTTTCCTCTAGTTTATAATATATGGATTAATGAGGGATGGTTAAAGTTAATTAAACTATCCAATAACGGAAAGGAAAATATATTAAGGTGAAATTAATGAGCCAGAAAGAGAGGGAAAGCTACGGTCGCCGTAACTGACCGTCGGTAACACGTTTTGAATATAAAATACTCGCTTCTTTAACCAACATAACCTTCAAACCAGCCGGTCTGTATACATACCTGTCGTTGTTTTAACTGACATACGTCCAGATATACTTTATAGAGCCTGTTGCTAGCTGTGGGGTAACTTATGAAGGTGCAATAAGTTTATGTAACAAGTGGAATTTGGACACTTCCACTTATGACGTCATAATTTACAATATGCAAATGTTCACACTACCTGAATAGGTGCATTTCATTTTTTTTCAAATCCGCAGGCATTTTGTGGGTAAACGATTTAGACTGGTTAGTTCAGGTAATATAAGATTTTATTGGAATTAACACCCCCAGGTGAGATATTTTGTCACACATGTTCTTGTTATCATAAACATTGCAGAAAACAACTCTACCAATTTCCACCGTCCGGGAGGGTTTGTGGGGAGGGGGAGGTTGAAAGGGAGGAAAAATAAGTTTTTAGCTAAAGAAAATACATTTTCTTTAAGACCCCATATGACCTTGTAAGTACTAATAAGGGGGAAACAGCAATAATTAAAAAGTAGGCTAATACCAGATATTTGAAATTTTTCACGAAGGCTCTTTTTAGCACAAGAACGAAGTTAAACAAAAAGGGTTTTGTTTTAGGACTTTTAATTCCCATAACTACTTCCCTAAGGTCACGAAAGATGTGCTAGTGGTTTCAAAATAAAGGTCAAGCCAAAAACAACAATTTTAGAAAATAAAAAAAATCGCATGTACAATTTTTAAGTTTGGAACCACTTCTTTCCATTTTAAACCTTCCTAACCTCAATTTTAGGAGGCGGAAGGGTGTGCAATTTTTATTTCATTCTTAAGCTAAAAAGAGCTTTTGTTACAAATTTCTAGTTTCCAACAAAACTTAACATTTTTTTGCGTTTTTTCTTATTTTTTCCGTAAATCGGAATCTAAAATATTTAATTGTTGTCTAAAAAGATGTTTTGCTACACCTTTCCCATTTAATATATGTTGAAAAAGTTCTTTTTCCCACTATACCACCGTTTTTGCACCCTTATTATCAGTTAATCTAGGAACTCAAAGTTTTCCCAAAGATCGCTAATGATGTATAAATTCAAAAATACCAAACTAGGTCACTTAAAAAAAAAATATATCTAAAGATCGGCACTAATCGGCAATTGCGATCTTGGTTGCCGATTAGTGGGATACGAATTTAAAAGTTAAAAGTTCTTTTTCGTTCAAACTTTTGCAACATCTCGAACAGTTTCAAAATGGCGGAAAACAGAAGATTGTTACTGTTCGCAAAATGTTCCTTGAAGGATTCGGACTTTACTAGCCATTTTAAGACTTTTTGTTCTTGTATTTCTTTTTTTATCAGAAACCGTTTAAAAGTCGGATGGGCGGAAAGTTTTTAAAACGCCCCAACTAAGCGGAAGGTCTTTTTCTATGCGAACGTTTTGAACCAATGAAAAAACTAAAAATTTGGCATACATGAGAAATGTAGAGTTTTAAGAATCAGCTGATGCAAATACAAATATTATTAACTTCTCGTGAAAATAAATTAAACTATAAAAACATTGAAAACTGTACTTTAAAAAGTCATAATAAAAAGAGCGGTTTTAATAAACAACAACTTTTAACAATGAGAACGAACAGATGATAACACAAATCAGCTGTTACCAACTGTATTTTTCAAGTACTATAAATTTGTAGTTTTGTTACATAATTCCTCTGTATTACGGTTGAAAAATGTTTCACATTTTAACTTTTTTCACATCTTAAACAATTTCAAAATGGCAGTTACTTTTCGTAAAATGTACCTTTCTTAAAAAAAACTCGAAATGCCTGGAAAAAGTAAATACATTTACATCAGTTGTATAATTTTTGAAAATGAAATATTTGTAAAATAGCCTGAAATGTATAATATTTTTTTCAGCATTCGTGTAGTATATATCAGAATGTCCTTTTTTACAATTAATAGTTAACGTATTTGATTTTCTGTCTGTAAAAGATGCAATACAATTGAAATACTATTAAAATGTTGCGTTTGGAATAACTCATTCAGCGCAGTTTTAATCTTATAGAAAGAAACTTCGATACATCTGTAAATAAAACAAATGTGTTACCGAAAATCATCCACTGTTCAATTCAAGGGTGGAAACAAATGAGACATTACAATGTTTAAAACTAAAAATAAAATATACTGTCTTGACCCGACTACACGTCTTTATTAGTGAGAAACAACTGCCGTATAGAAACATGTTATACGCTATGTTTTTCAATTCTTAATCTATTTAGATGAAAATATTTAAAATATTCGTTAAAAACGTATGTATACTAAATATACCATACCTTTTGTGTTTTTTCAATGTATAAAGGGTTTTTCTTAAACTGTATAAAAAAGTAAAACATAGAGTACAGTTTCAAACGTATACAGGGTATTTCCAAACTCTATGCACAAACTTCAGGATATTGTTCCTTGGGTCAAAAGAAACGTAAAATGTCATATAGCCATGGGTATGTTTTGTTTAGTTTACCGTGTGTATCTGTCTGTATGTAATTTTTACTTAAACTTAAAAATTATATAAAAAAATGCTAAATTAATTTAAACAAAATTTTGGTTGAATTTCCCTTGTTGTCAAAAAGTATATGTCTCAAACCCTATATTAGTAATTTATTCCATTGTAGGGTAGCATTACCGTGTAGGTAATAGTACAAATAACGGCCATGTACGGATGAACAAAAATGATCATAATTCGGTTAGTTTCTACTGATTTAAAAAAATCTGTTTTTGAGTTGTCATGATTTTTAAAATAAAAAAATATTCTTATAAATTGTTTGTAAAATGGGTAGGTTTTTTGTAATATTAAGTTGAAAAAATAAAATCCCATTTTGAAAAGGACAAAGAAAATGGCTTAAACACTTTTGTCAACCTAGGGCCTAGCAAGGGTAACATTAAAAAAATAAACGGTACCAGGAACTGGCACATACTTTTTCGCAAACATATTTAAATTATTAAACAGATTCACTGTGACTTCATAATTGTAGGAAGGGTAGGAGAGGTGATATTAAAGTAGAAGATTAACTAAAAAATATTATTATTATTATCTAGAGAGAAAACTATTCGATCGATTTCAAACAAATTTGCACCAAACACGTCAATTAGGCCTGTATAGATGCACGAAAAAATGTTTTGAAAAATGTTGAAAAACAATCCCTTTTTTGGCCAAAAACCCCATAAAAATTAGTTATTATTATTATTAGCTAAACGAGAATTTTTAGAAAGATGCGGTTTTTTGCATATGATAGGGAACATAAGGGCTACAAATAATCAAAATTTTATCAAAATCGTTAGTGCCGTTTTTTTACTAAAAAAAAAATAACTGATATTTTGGGGTTTTTTGGCCAAAAAGGGAGTTGTTTTTAAAAACCTTTTTTCGTGCATCTATATAGGCCTATAATTAACATATTTTGTGCAAATTTGTTCAAAATCGATAGAATTGTTTTCTCTCTAGTTTTGTATACATACAGACATACAGACAGACATTTTGTAAAAACCACTTTTTTGAACTCAGGGTGTCCCAAAACGGATTTTCCATAAAAATATCAACATCGATTTTTTTGCGATCGCTATACTTTCTCTATACTATAGTATAGTGAGAAAGTAAAAACTGGTTTAAATAATTTAACTTATTATTAATGATTTCTTATTATTAATCTTTAAGTAAAAATTACATAAACGGTAAACTGCATAGGCCTACCCGTGGTTATATGACGTTTTACGTTTCTTTCGACCCAAGGAGCAATATCCAGAAATGTGTGCATAGAGTTTGGAAACACCATGTACCTTTAATTTATCATTTCGTTGAAGGAGTTTCTACTTTATATATATATTAATGTACAAACAACTAATTGTACAAAAGTCTATAATAATGATGATCATTGTTTATATTTATAAAAAGTAAAGCACAAATACATTTTAATAAAAATAGACGAATAAAATAAATAAACCTGTAGACAATAAAAGTAACGCATGCAAAAAATGATTTAAGAAAAAAACAAGTACGTAACAAAAACTGACCTGTGTGGTAGTCCAAGCGTATCCAGCCCGCGAAGTGTGATTGTAACGCGACGAGAGCAGAGTAGAAGTCCAAGTAGTTGGTAGTTTGGTAGAATAGTCTTGTGCTAGGTCAGGGGCAATGCGCACGCAACCAACTCGCCAAATCTACGGAGGGTGTGTCCAACGGTCTTACATATTTTACAGATTTACTTATATAATTTCAAGGTAATAAATGCAAGGTCGACATTAATGCATTGATAGATAAAAAGTAAAGTGTTATTGATTCGTTTAGTTTTCGTAGTATTCAAGTTTTTCGGTCGAGGTTTATATTTTAATCGAATTACGTAATATTATAAAGAGGTAAAGGTTTTTTTTGTATGTAGGGGGTAATCTCTGAAACTACTGAACCGATTGAAAAAATAGTTTTACTAAAAAAAGCTTCAATATCCCTGAGTAACATAGGCTAGAATTCATTTTGATAAAAGTATTTTTTATTTCAATATTTGTAAATTTAGTCGGAAAAAATATTAGGTTAGGCCTAGACTGATGAATCATCACATGTATTTACATGTATTGCCATAGCAACCAATTGAATAAAATAACAGATAAAACAGCTGATTTCAAACTTTGCAGCAATTATTTAAATTTCTAACGTTTAGGTTAGGTTTTTATTAAAGTGTAGACCTGAGCCTTGCTGGTTCGTTTAACCTTTATTATAACTGCTGTTATAAAAATATACGAAATAATTTGATTTGAACATTTAACACTATTTACCATCTTAGCTTTGAAGTTAATATTAATAACATTATAAATAGCTACACAAAATTTGTTTATTTGATTGTATGTAGTGGGTAATGTCTGTAACCACTGAACCGATTGAAAAAATTGTTTTACTAATAAAAATCTACACTATCCTTGAGTAACATAGGCTAGAGTTAATTTTGATTTAAGGGTTAAAACAACCCCTAAAACAATAAATATTAACTGTCATACTTTCCTTAAAGCTAGATAGCTGAAATTTTGTCCATTTATTTCTTACAAGATACATAGAAAAAGTAAACTAGATTTTCATTTTGTCGCTTACTACTAAGGGGTAAAAATGTGATAACAACCCCTAAAACAATAAAAATTAATTGTTATAATTTCCTTAAGGGTAGTAAGATGAAAATTTGTACATTTATTTCTTACAACATACATACAAAAAGTATCATATATTGACATTTTGTCGTGTGCTGCTAAGGGGTGAAAATGTTGATTGTTATATTTTCCTTAAAGCTAGAGAATAAACGCTTAATAAATTAAGGAATTTAAAAATAAGAAACCACTATGTTACTAATTAAAATAAACAAGACATATTTGAATTTAATAGTAGGGCCTATTTATATAAAATAACCTGTTTATATTTGCTTCGACGCGAGTCATCGCGGGGGTTTGCGATCGAAGCGAGCAGGGTGCGGATCCCTCTAGTTAGGTAATTTTACTTTCTCACTATACTATAGTATAGAGAAAGTATAGTAATCGCAAAAAAAATCGATGTTGAGATTTTTGTGGAAATATCCGTTTTGGGACCCCCTGAGTCCAAAAAAGTGGTTTTTACAAAATGTCTGTCTGTATGTATGTCTGTATGTATGTCTGTATGTCTGTATGTCTGTATGTATAAAAAGCTAGAGAGAAAACTATTCGATCGATTTCAACCAAATTTGCACCAGACATGTCTAGTACGCCTGTATAGATGCACGAAAAAGGGTTTTGAACAATTTTGACAAACAACCCCCTTTTTGGCCAAAAAACCCCCAAAAAATCAGTTATTATTTTTTTATAAAAAAACGGCTCTAACGATTTTGATAAAATTTGGCTTATTTGTAGCCTTAAATGTGCCCTACCATATACAAAAACCCGCATCTTTCTAAAAATTCTTGTTTAGCTAATAATAATAATAATAACTGATTTTTGGGGGTTTTTTGGCCATAAAGGGGGTTGTTTTTCAAAAATTTTCAAAACCTTTTTACGTGCATCTATAAAGACCTAATTGACGTGTTTGGTGCAAATTTGTTCGAAATCGATAGAATAGTTTTCTCTATAGCTAATAATAATAATATTTATTAGTTAATCGCCTACTTTAATAAAAGTATACAAAGCTAGAGAGAAAACTATTCGATCGATTTCAACCAAATTTGCACCAGACATGTCCAGTACGCCTGAATAGATGCACGAAAAAGGGTTTTGAACAATTTTGAAAAACAACCCCCTTTTTGGCCAAAAAACCCCCAATAAATCAGTTATTATTTTTTTATTAAAAAACGGCTCTAACGATTTTGATAAAATTTGGCTTATTTGTAGCCTTTAATGTGCCCTACCATATATAGAAACCCGCATCTTTCTAAAAATCCTCGTTTAGCTAATAATAATAATAATAACTGTTTTGGGGGGTTTTTTGGCCATAAAGCGGGTTGTTTTAAAAAAAATTTCAAAACCAATTTACGTGCATCTATGAAGACCTAATTGACGTGTTTGGTGCAAATTTTTTCGAAATCGATCGAATAGTTTTCTCTCTAGATAATAATAATAATAATAATAATAATAATAATAATAATATTTATTAGTTAATCTCCAATTTTAATAAAAAAACTCTCCTACCCCACCCTACAAGTCACAGTGAATCTGTTTAGTAATTTAAATGTATTTGTGAGAAAGTATGTGCCAGTTCCTGGTACCGTTTATTTTCTTTGTTGATGTTTTGCATTACGATATCTAAAAATTAATCTACCACTTTTATTTATACTTTTCAGTTTGATCAAATAGCACACCTTCCTAACTACTGTTATATTATTGGGAGCTTCAAAAGTCTACGCTTAAATTAACCTATAAAAACAAAACCTGTAATTTTAAAACTTTTGGAAATGTATTTTTCCTGATAACCGCTTGGAAAATATAATAATCCGATCACGCAGCTGAACCGCTGACGCGAGTTGAACGCATTTCCAGTATTAAGTTTATATGTTTTAGGGTTTCAACGAATTATTTGGGAAATTGGTTTACTCAGGGAGGCACTGAATAGCTGCCTCCTTGTACGAAATATGTTAGCAGAATTTGTTTGCACCTCAGAGTCCAGCCCCAGCTCACGTGCTGATTTGTTGCTCACTTATTATGGTGCCTTTATTGTACTTCTATCAAATTTTACGTTTTGATAGATTTTTTTTTGTAAATTTGCAGTGTAAAACGTTTAAAATTACTTCATTAATTGTACAAATTGGTTGAAAAATTACAACGTAATTTGCTGACGAGTTCAGTAAAATTATAAAGATTAGTAGTTGAAATTGAAAAACTTCTTTAATATACAGAGTGTAACGTAAATAAAGTGCCAAATTTCTGAAAATGGTTCTATGGTTCAAAATACAAAGAGAAAATCCGAGAATAACATTTTTGAAATGATTTTGTTTTCCAGATATCCGACATTTTGATTTTTTTAAACAAAATATTCATATCGAGAGAACGGTTTGACAGATTGAGTTAAAACTTTTCATGAAGTTTAATTTAACAATGGTACATTTTAGGAAAAATAAGAAATTATATCCAATTATGCGCGTTTCAAAATGGCAGCTGTTTGAAAATTCAAAATTAAATTACACAAAAAAACAGTACAAAAAATGTCATGATACCTTTTTTGTAGAACTTTGAACACCATATCGGATGGTGTAACTGTCAAAACATTCGGATGAAGGATAGTAGTTAAGTTAAAGATAATAACAGCATAGCCTACGTACCCACAATATTGTTGAGTTTACTGTGTTGGTATAGGATGCTGGGTTGAACAAGTATTACACATAATGCACAATTGGATATAATAGCTTATTTTTATTAAAATAGACCAAGTTTGAACTCAATCGGTGAAACCATTCTATAGATATAAATTACATGTATTTAGTAAAAGTAACAAAATGGTGGATATCTAGAAAACGAAGCGTTTTTTGAAAAAAATTTTATTCTTGATTTTCTCTTTATTCTAACCCGTAGAACCCTTTCCCGAAGTTTGGTACTTTACTTACGCGACACTCTGTATATTATTTTGGTGTTTTTATTTTACAAACTAAAAGCTTAGTGTTTTTTTTTAAAGTTCGTTAAATGAGAGTGAACCATTGTGAAATAAAAAACAAACAATATTAATCTTGACTGTTTATAACAATCATTAACCGTGTGATAAAATGTAGTTGTTTAAAATTATTTTGGCACACGAGAGTTGGCGTGAGAAGCACGCTTGGTCTAACAAGTGTTTGATAAAGAATTTAAATACACATATCAATCTTAAAAAAATTAATATCCCTTTATGTTTCCCTCCTGACGTATAACCTACACCAGACATGTTAATCTGACACACAAGTCTAGCAATATGTATCGATAAGATCTGTTCGAGATACAGATATCGACTGTAGGAGGATACACACACCTCGATATTGTGTCTAGTGACAAACCAGTTCCTGAAGTATATGTGAGAACTGTTTATAGATTGGTATGTGTTAGAGACTAGATGGGCGATTGTTAGATAGTGTTCATTAGTCCATCAATTGAAGCGAATCGCGAAACCTGATTTCGTATGGTCAAAGTCGGATC
>JAGFPH010009984.1:1059-14736 GCA_018207615.1 Philaenus spumarius
CGGAGTCCCAGATCAGACTACAAGATGATCCGACTTCCAACTTCCGACGGAATCGGACTGTGAATGGGGTGATCGTCCGATTGTCATTTTAAACTTTCTCCTTTTTGATGTTTGATCTTCCCTTTTCCCCTATACTTTGTAAATTTTTACTTCTATAATAATGGATAATAAAGGATTTTTGGAATTTATTGAATTGTACAGGGAGAATAGGTGTTTGTGAACACAAGTGATGCAATTTATGCAAACTGACATGTTTTTGAGCATCTTCGCGTCACAATAGTTCAAAAATAATTTCTTAACCTATTGAAAAATATAGGTGAATGTTTACTATACACTAAAACAAATTAGGCAGTTGTCTATTATATTAAAAAATGTAGGCGATTAGACAATATACTGAAAATATATAGGGATTGTTTTCTATACTGAAAAAAATATAGGCGGTTGTCTACTATATTTAAAAAAATAAGTGATTGTAAGTATACTGACAAAATATAGGGAATTGTTTAGTCTAATTATTTGCATATAGTAATTGCTGTGCATTTTTATAAAACTACCACGATGTAGGCCTACAAGGAAAGAAACTGAATTGGAATGATTTCTTGTCGTGGAGTTGAAAATTTGAGAACGTTTTGAATAATGTAAATCAATGTGTATATTTTTTATTTATTACCTACTAGGGATACCCCAGCGTGCTTCGCACGCCAAACCTGTTAGAACTTTCTATACACATAATTATGTTATATTTTCTTTATAATATAGATGTAGGATTAATAATAACCTCAAAACTAAGATCGTAAATGTCCAAAATGAAATTATTTTATGTTATAACATCAGTTATAAAATAGGCCTAATAAAGGTTAAAAGAACCAGCAATGCTCAGGTCTACATTTTAATAAAAACCTAGCCTAAAATTTAGAAAAAGAAATAATTGCTTCAAAGTTTAAAATCAGCTGTTAATGTTAATTGGAAACGTAAGTTGGATGGTAAGTTGGATCGTGAGTGGTGAAACGCATCCAACTTGCAGTCCAACTCGGTCGTCCTACAAATCGGACCGTGTATGCCTAGCTTTACATAAAAACAAAGGAAAAGTCAATTTAAAAGTTTTACTGTAATATAGGCTAATTACATCTTTTGTTACATATTATGAATAAACAGCTGATTTGGATCAAAAACTTAACACAATTTTATGTTAGGCCTATACTGAACTAACACATGTTTCTTGAAAGTATTTAGATTTATTACCATAGCAACCAGATTAACAAATTTTAGGCCTACATTTGTTTTATTTGCTCAGTGTTACAGCTTACATGAAATATGTGTAGGCCTATGTATAATTAATTATTTATATATTTGTTTAAATTCTAACTTTTAACATCCTCTCAAGAATGATTACATCACTGTTTCATCAGAAATATTGTATCAAAGCGAGAACTAAGAAAATGTTCCAGTGAAGTCACACAATGGAGAAATAATATTACAAACAAATTCTACAAAATATGTTACTGGGATACACCCAAACATTGTGCGTTTGAATGGATATAAATAGTGCATTTTACAAAATATTTCGAGTTTTAAGTGTATACCAATTAAGTAGTTAGTGAAATCAACCCAAAGTTATAATAGTTAAATAAAACAATTTTGTTAGGAAAAATTAAGTGTCATTTACTGGAACAGCAAAACCAATTTTAGTTTGTATATTACTAAAATTAACCGGTATAATTAAGGTAAATGTACAAATAATTTATAGTACAGTACTATATAACTTTATACAATGAACTAAATGAAGTTACTTTTTTTGTTCAACAAAGTGATAAAACATGTTGATAGATGAGATTAATGCCAATGAGATGTTAATACCCCAAACTGTTGTATCTATCATTGGAGATGGGGCCTGCCTTTTTCGAGCTCTTTCTTTTCTCTTATTTAATACCCAAGAAAGGTGTCAGGAGCTACGAGAAACAATTGTTACGTATGTGGCTGAAAATTGGAATAACTTTGCTGAGATGTCTTATAACTCCAATGGCGATAATTTTTAAACTTCTGTGGAGTATGTACGTGAAATGAATCAACATTCAGTATATGCTGGTTATTGCGAATTGGTTGCCGCTGGTGAGATATTTCCATTTTTGTTTGAAGTTTATTATAATAATAATCTTTATGCAAAATTTGGTACAGACACATTCCCCGTAAAAAGATTGTGCCTAAGTGGGAATATTAATAGTGGTCATTTTGACGTGTATTTGCCTATTTCCGAAGACAATGTTTCACAAAATTCTACATTAACTATTTATGTCAAAAATAAAAAGCGTCGTGCTAGGTACACAAACAGAACACGAAATAATCAAAATATTCAAGCTGTGAAAAAGTATAAACAAACCAACCCGAAAGGTAATCAAATAGCTGTGGAAAAGTATCAAGATGATCACCCCGATTTAAATAGATGTACATCAGCTGCATATCAGATGCGTCACCCAAAAATGCATAGAGTAGCAGCAATTAATATCAAAATAATCACCCAGAGGTGCACAGAGCAGCAGCCGTTGCCTATCAAAACAATCGCCCAGAAGTCCACAGAGCTGCAGCAGCTAAGTATCAAAGCAATCATGTTGAAGTTCATAGAGCATCCCAAAATCTATATGATCGAAATAATCCAGGATTTCGGGCAGAAATTCGTTTGCGCATATGGAAAAATAAAAAACTTTCTGGTCTGGCCTATGATCCTAATATAGTTTATAAAAATGACATTGGTATCATGAGTGAAAAATGTCGGTTTTGCCATGCTCTTAAATGGAAAGGCGAGACACTTGGTATGTGCTGTAGTTCTGGTAAAGTACAGCTCACCCCTTTGCAACCTCCACCAGAACCACTATATAATTTACTTATTGGTGAACACCCTGAGCAAAGCCACTTCATTGATCGCATTAGGCTGTACAACGGTTGCTTTCAGATGACATCTTTTGGTGCTAAACAGATTGTTGAAGATGGTTTTATGCCAACTTTTAAAGTGCAAGGCCAAGTTTACCATTTATATGGAAGCTTGCTCCCACATTCAGAAGAAGAGGCTAAATTTTTGCAAATCTATTTTGTTGGTGAAGATGAAAAAGAAGCTCGACTTAGGTGCTCGAACTATCCAGATGTCAAACTATTTTTAGTTAAACAGCTGCAAGATATGCTCCATAGTGAAAATAAGTACATTAGAGATTTAAAAACTACTATAGATAAGGTACCGGAGAATTGCGAACATTTTCAAATAGTGATTCACGCAGACAGAAAGCCTGCCAACGCTCATAGAGGTTGTTACAATGCTCCCACATCTAATAAGGTAGCTTTGGTAATAGTTGGACAGCAGTTCGAAAAGCGGGATATTGTCATTCAAAGCCACGATAATAAACTACAACGTATCAGTGAACTTCATAGATCTTATGATGCACTACAATATCCGCTTATGTTTTGCCACGGAGAAGATGGATATTCAATAGACATTTCACAATGTGATCCTACAACAAAACTTCCTTTGAACAAAAATGTATCTGCTGCCTGTTTTTATGCCTACATAATTATGGAGAGGGAAGGAGAAAATAACTATTTGCTTCGTTATGGTGCTTTATTTAGTCAGTATTTAGTTGACATGTACGCCAAAATAGAGACGGAAAAATTGAATTATATCAGAAATCATCAAAAAAGGCTTAGGGCAGATAACTATATTCATTTAAAAGACGCCATAGGAAGACAAGACGTTCAAGCAGATCAACTTGGAAAATTAGTAGTATTGCCATCATCTTTTACTGGAGGACCTCGGTATATGCATGAACGGGGTCAGGATGGAATGACTTACGTCCGACATTATAGAAGTTCAGATTTATTTATAACATTCACTTGCAATCCAAAGTGGAAGGAGATTCAAGAATCATTGCTACCTGGGCAAAAACATTATCATCGTCCTGATATTATTGCAAGAGTTTTCAATCGTAAAGTAAAAGAGTTAACAGATCTTTTGTTTAAAGGCCAACTGTTTGGAAAAGTTCGATTTCACATGTATTCTGTTGAATGGCAAAAGCGAGGCTTGCCGCATGTTCACATATTGCTATGGTTGGAAGATAGAATTTCATCCAATATGATAAATAAATTCGTATGTGCTGAAATTCCAAACCCTGATGAAGATCTACTACTTTATGAGATAGTCAAGGCCAATATGATACATGGACCATGTGGCATTTTGAATAAAAGCTCTCCTTGCATGAAAGATGGGCGTTGCACTAAGTATTATCCGGCTATGCTTCTTCAAGAAACTCGAAGAGGTGAAGATGGATATCCAAAATATAAAAGACGATCGCCAGATGATGGAGGTTTTAAGGTGACCATAAAATCAGTAGATTTGGACAACCGATGGGTAGTACCTTATAACCCTGTTTTGTTACATACTTTTAACGCCCATATTAATATAGAAATAACCAGCTCTGTAAAGTCTATAAAGTACGTTTGCAAATATATTACTAAAGGCAACGATCAAGCAGCATTTGCTATGGAGAAAAAAAACGAGATAGATGAAATAAAAATGTATGAAAGGGGTCGATATATAAGTAGTTCCGAAGCAGTTTGGAGAATTTTAGGATTTTCAATTCATGACAGGTATCCAGCTGTCACTCACCTTGATGTTCATCTAGAAAATGGACAACGTATTTACTTTACTGCGGATAATATAAATGAAAAACTTATTCATCAACCAACAACAACTCTTTTGGCATTTTTCGAATTATGCCAAAATGACGAATTTGCTAAAACTCTACATTACTTACAAGTGCCTTCGTACTACGTATGGCAAAATAAAAAATTTGTTCGGCGTAAACGAGGAGAAGCTGTAGAAGGTTGGCCAGGAGTAAGAAAGGATCATGCTTTAGGTAGAGTATACACTATTCATCCCAATAACGTAGAGTGTTATCATCTCCGTCTTCTTCTTCATCACATTAGAGGCCCAACATCTTTTTCTTATTTAAAAACAGTAAATCATATTGAGTATCCTACTTTCCAAGCAACATGCAAGGCGCTCGGGTTATTAGAAGATGACCAGCAATGGGAGTTTACTTTAAAAGAAGCTGCAATAACACGCTCACCTTTTAAAATGCGGGAACTATTTAGTGTAATGCTGGTATTTTGCGATCTCTCCGATGCATTGAGTCTGTGGAATAAATTTAAGGGTGATCTTTCAGAAGATATTATGAACCAATTGAACGGACAACATTTACAAAATAATCCATCAGTAGAGTTAGTATACAATAGGTGTTTAGAGTTACTTGAAGATTCTGTTTTAGCTTTAGGTGGACTAAACATGAAAGAATATGGTTTACCTAATCCAAAAATATCTGGTGAAATTTTAGGAAACAAAGATTATGTGAGAGAAACTAATTATGATATCGTTGCTTTGAATGAAACTGTATTGAAAAACGAAGCCTCATTAACAGATGAACAACGAATCGTTTATGATCGAGTTTTAGACAGCGTTGAATCCAACTTAGGGAAAGTTTTCTTTTTAGATGCTCCTGGTGGAACTGGTAAAACTTTCCTCATTAACTTGCTTTTGGCTAAAGTGAGAAGCAGCCATAACATCACTTTGGCAACAGCATCATCTGGTATTGCTGCTACATTATTGGATGGAGGAAAAACCGCACATTCAGCCTTTAAGCTGCCATTGAATCTAAATTATACCACAACTCCTTCATGCAATATCAATAAAGAATCAAATCTAGCAAAAATTTTACAGGATTGCAAACTGATTGTCTGGGATGAGAGCTCAATGTCACATAAAAAAGGCTTCGAAGCTTTGAGCAGATGTCTGCAAGATATTAGAAACTCAAAGAATACTTTGATGGGTGGAGTAACAGTTCTTTTAGCAGGAGACTTTCGTCAGACTTTACCAGTTGTACCGAGAGGAACTCGAGCCAATGAAGTCGAAGCTTGCATCAAGAGTTCATATCTATGGCCTCAAATAACGAAACTTTCGCTCACAAAAAATTTAAGAGTTTACTTAAGAGGAAATGTTACTGCTGTGCAGTTTTCTGAACTCCTGTTACAAATTGGAAACGGCGATTATCCAGGGTCAGAAGGAAAGATTACTTTGCCTACAGGATTAGGCACAGTAGTAAGTACTTTGGAAGACCTGATATCGAGAATATATCCCGACATTAAAAATCTCAAAGATAAATCGATTGACTGGCTATGCGAAAGAGCCATTTTGACATTAAAAAATGACACAACTTCTGAAATTAATAATATTTTATTAAATTCATTACAATTCGAAAAAATGCAATATATGTCTGTTGATTCAGCTTTAAAAGTTGATGATGCAGTACAATTTCCAACAGAGTTCCTGAATTCTTTGAACCCGCCTGGATTTCCACCACATGTTTTAACGCTTAAAGTTAGTGCACCTATTATGCTTTTGAGAAACCTTTGCCCTCCAAAACTGTGCAACGGTACACGGCTGCGTGTGACTGCCCTCCAGAAAAATCTTATTGAAGCAACAGTTATTACTGGAAGTGCCAAAGGTGAATCAGTTTTCATTCCACGCAAACCTATGATACCATCGGACTATCCCTTTGACTTCAAAAGAATTCAATTTCCTGTTAAAGTGTGCTTTGCAATGACAATTAATAAGTCACAAGGACAATCATTAAAAAGAGCTGGAATTGATTTAAGAGAAAATTGTTTTTCACACGGACAATTATATGTTGGATGTTCCAGAACAAGTAGTCCATCAAGTTTAGTAATTCTGTCACCAGGAGGAAAAACATCTAACATAGTGTATAAAGAAGTTTTGAAATAATTAAATTTAAACTTTAATATTGATTTATTTGTCTATTTTTAGGAAAATTTACATTTTTCATAAGTGTATATATTTTTTATAATTCTCATTTACATATTATTTTTAGTTTTATGTACATTTTTAAACTCAATTTTAAAAATATGTAAATGTTTTGTAGATGAGAATTCCCGTTGCAGCTTTACTTGCTATAGTTTGAATGTAAGAAATATATGATTAACACTTTTTAATAAACACTGTACTTTACTGAGTAAAAATTTATTTATAATCTTAAATAACTTCGACTTTTTTAAACTTGAAATTTTGACTTTTTTTAAACTCAAAAGAATTTAAAATTTAAAATTAATTATATCTAAATTAATGTTAGAAATTAAAATTATATATAAACAATATGCACTAGGTATAAGTAGCATTTCCTAATTTCAATAATACTATTAAGATTGCGGGCAAAGCCGCGACGGGTAATGCTAGTTATAGCATACATTAGTTCTATAACTCATATTTAAAAAAATCAACTTTACAAGAAATTATAACGATTGAAGTTGTAAACATAACCCCGAACTATAATCTACACTGGGTTTGTTGTGTTACAGATGATGGGTGAAATCAGCTGTTTAGATGTATGTATGTCCGAAGTTAAACAAATAGGTATCTGTTCTTTAAATTTGTATGAAATTATAAATTAATGATAAAAGGTTGTATTTATATTCACTTCATAACCACAAAGCAAATCTTATAGCGTATTATAGCCTTCATTAGTTATTTAACTCATGTTTTAAGAAAATCAACTTCACAAGACTTATATTGATTGAAGTTGTAAACATAACCCCAAAGTATATCTTTGCTAGGTTTGTTTTAGTATTACAGATGATGGGTGAAATCAGCTGTTATATTACAATGTTACTCACGTACGTACGGACGTACGCTCGCTTTTATAGGAGTTGATATTTTTAGAAGTAGCCTACTCTTAGAGTTTTGGTTATCTCTATGCCTCTATATATAGGCCTAGTCTAATTAAAACAGAGAAATGGTTCGGCGCAAGTGAAAGCGGTGTAAGGGAAGGACCGCTCGTCACCACCTTCAGAAATTACAAACTCGCTTGTTTATTATCAGGAGCCCAACATTACATAATGCTAAGGGAGAATCATTTCACGTCTCTCAGTGAGGGGCCGCTCACAAACTGTCACCACTTCTTCAACACGCCACACCCAAATACCCTTCCTTTTTTTAAATCAGCCTATGGGCTAGAACCCGTGGTGGCTGGCGAGTTATTAACTTGGTGGTTGCAATTATGTGGAGAGACTTTCGGGGTTCTGGGTGTATGGAATATGTACGCAATTTAACACATTATTTTAGATGAGGAATTACACGTTATTGTCTTAATTACACAACATTTTTAACTTAAATCCAATAAAATGGTTTGGATACCATTACGTTTAGCTTTCAGTTGAGGGTATTACTAGCCTACAATAAAATAGTAAATAAACTTAAAGTAACAATTTAAATCATGCATGAATAGGCACATTATATGTTTAAATATCACTAACTTCATTTAAAAAGAAAGTCCATCCGTCTCTTCTTCAGAAGGGTAAACTTAACAGAATTTTAATTTTATAATAATCATAACCTGAACATAGCATTAACATAATCGGATTTATGAACTCGCCTCATATCCTACTTAGGAACTTGGAATATCCTTTTTTGTTGAAAAACTATTATTTGAATTGTATGGATGTTTGAAAATAGATTTGGGATAGTGGGTTCAAACATTTTGGTAATAGGTTGTGGCCTATTATTAAAACTATAGTTAAATCACGAATGGCACGAATATTAATTATGAAAATAATAATAACAGCTTTCGATTGGCGTCTAATCAACACTACACACTGCACTCTCTGTCTAGGCCCACTCAAATTGCTACAACTTATGAAGAATAATGTAAAAAGCACTATTGTAATGGAATCCAGACTAAAGACATACACACTAAAATATATTACCACAATCTAAAACAAATAAACACCAAACACAGCTAGCCAAAATACGAGAACAAAACTAACAACACATAACCTCAAAATGTCTTGCATTATTCACTAAACAAAACATTCAATAATATGAACATCAAGGCATTATGGCGGGCAAAACCTAGCGCCCCGGTGGCTTGTTGCAGAACTTTAATGCACCTGAAGGCTTTATGTGAGTTGTCATAGCAACTGATAAGTTCCAAATCCCCCACCAGTTTCAATGCTAATAACTGTAATAGACTCTGGTTGCAGAAGCAGTGCGTTCCGAGACGCTGCGCGCGAAGGTTGGGTTGATGTTCTTCGGCTTTTCAACCGTTTGGGGACATTATTTCTTGGCCGTAAATTTTGGATTGAAATGACTTTGATATTGATAATGCACTGATATTTAATGAAATATTAATGTGATTAATTCTTTGCTTTCTTTCTTGGGGGTTGTGCAACCAAACAACCTTACAAGGAGCCGCCACTGCCTAGAACCATTGTATTTGGATAACCTAATAGAACTCCGATCCAATTCAATATTTTGTTCCACTAGAAATTCGACTTTTTTGGCGCTATCTGTTGGGGAAACGATGGAAGCTGTTTGAAACACCAATGCTACCAATGATTTCACCCTAGCGCTACCTCACGGCACGATCATGTACTATTTTCGCGACAACCTTTTTTCCGGCACACAGCCCCCGTATGGATGCAAGATCTATTTATTATTCATGATCTATGCTAGAACTAACACCCAACAGCCTCAATTCAATAGGACGTGTTCATCTTTCTCTTCAACAAGAAGCCCTCTCTTTTGTTGAGGTTTTCGTAACCCTTAAACTTATTATTTAAAGATCATAACGCACACCTAAACCTTTGCGGTAAGACGGCGGAAGTATATCAAACAGTATATAACTGTAAATTATAGTTACCTATATTACATTTGGATTTTTCCGTCTTGTGACTTCATTTGTTTCCTGTTTAGACGCGTTTCGGGGCCGTGGTCCCATCATCAGTAGGAAATTGGACAAAAACACACGTTAATATTACAAAAACACAAACACATACAACCGACACTACACATGCACAAGTATAAAAACATGAATAGTCCTCATTAGCGAGGGTTAACTCATTCGCTTCGTTGTCTAGCACGCGTGACACAGTTATTTATTTATTGAAGTGACTTTGGATACAGATAACAATTATTAATCGTCATATACTTTTGTCAATACAAGCTAGTGAAAAGATGGAACACTTTTTTGAGACTTATTCGGCTCGTCCGGACAGAACACACGAATTGAAAGAAAATTAAAGTTAAAAATTACCTTTTATTTGTTGCATTTAGTTAAAAAATAAGTGGGTGAATTATTGTTTTCGAATTTGCTTTCAAAGTTTTTTCCCCGTATCCAATAACATTTATAACGATACCTCTCACTGTATTTTCAAAATGTTGGTCCAAAAACGTGACCCCGACGCGCAACGACTTTTTAACTGTCAAAATCGGGTTTCCCGTACCCAAAAACACATAAAACTTTACCACACACTGAATTTTCAAAATTCTGACCCACAAACGTGACCCCGACTCGCTACGACTCCCGCTAGAAAGCTCAAAAGCTTTTCAACTCTCCGCAATAAAATTACGAAGATTTTGGTACCACCAGAAGTTTTCCAGGACGTCTGTGAGTGCTTATATCGTGTTCAAGGAAAACAGACCAACACAATTATCGCATGATTTCAATACTTCGGCATTCTAATACGAGCCGAAGTAATTAGAAGATGTACATTTCAGGAACAGTATTGCCACTCAGGGTTTCTTTAACTTAGATTTAAGTGTAAATCTTCACGAAATGCTTGCCTCAACCTATTCACTGCGTGCCAGTTATACGAAACAGATTATCGTAATTTGCATCTTATTTCGTATCAAAGTCTGTATATTAAGGGTCGGCTCTAGTAAAACAGAAAGCAACCTGCGACTCCAGCGTAGCGGCGGTAGGTTACGCGGACATTGCTCATCCTAAATCCATTTAAAACCCGAAATTGTTCAAATAGCGTTTTCAAAAAAATACCAAACTCTTGGGGACAAAATTCTTCATCCGAATGGCTTGATAATTTTTCGCTATAATTAATAGTTACATCGTAAAAAAATATTTAATGTCACCCTATAGCGGCGGTAGGTTACACGGACATTGCTCAGCCTAAATCCATTTAAAACACGCAATTGTTCAAATAGCGTTTTCAAAAAAATACCAAACTCTAGGGAACGAAATTCTTCATGCAAATGGCTTGGTACTTTTTCGCTTTAACTAATAGTGACAACATAAAAAATTATTAAAAATTAATTTTTTAAATTGTTAATAAATATTAAACAAAACGTTTTTCTTAATTTTGGAAAAGCCATTTGCATGCGTATTGGCCATAGCTTTAAAATGACATATCGTTCATAATTATCCGATCAAAAATAAAGGAAAAATATGGATTTTAATTTAACATTGGTCTTATGGAGTATCAACCAACATGGCCGACAGCTAGAGCCGACCCTTAAAGTATTACGGCACGCTAGGTTGGCTTAGAGCACGCACTCTGTTATGGTTTGCACCGACTGTACTTCAGACATGAGCTCGGTATTGAAGATACAAAGTTATTCTATTAGTTGTTTGGTAATTGCTTAGCAAATAAACAAATTTGCACCAAACACGTCAATTAGGCCTGTGTATAACACACGAAAAAAGATTTTGACAAATTTTGAAAAACAAACCCTTTATGGCCAAAAAACCCCCAAAAAATCAGTTATTATTATTATTTTCAAAACGAAAATTTTTAAAAAGGTGCGGTTTTTGCATATATGGTAGGGTACATTAAATGCTACAAATAAGCCAAATTTGATCAAAATCGTTAGAGCCGTTTTTTTATTAAAAAAATAATAACTTATTTTTGGGGGTGTTTTGGCCAAAAAGGGAGTTGTTTTTCAAAAGTATTCAAACTCTTTTTTTGTGCATCTATGCAGGCTTAATTGACATGTTTGATGAAAATTTGTTCGAAATCGATCGAATAGTTTTCTCTCTTACATACAGACAGAAAGACAGACATTTTGTAAAAACCATTTTTTTTTTTTTGACTCAGGGGTCCCAAAACGGATATTTCCACAAAAATTTCAACATCGATTTTTTTGCGATCACTGTACTACTTTCTCTATACTATTATAGTATAGTGAGAAAGTAAAAGAAAACAAATTGTACAAACAACTACTTAGAGTTGTTTCCATTTTTTCAAATTGAAGGATCACTTTTCTTTATTTATTTGTTAAATTATTCTACCGTTTAATAGCCGAATTGTTTACTTCTAAGGAAGTTCACTTGTTTACTAAATATTTATCATTAATTCCATCAAGTTTTTTCTTTGCCCTTTCCCGCTCTTTACCTCTTGTCAAAATACGAATTAAGAATTTACATAATTACAATAAATTCCAATTATTTACGCGAAAAACAAGTTGAATATCGTTACTTTATTATCAAAATTGGTCGAATTTCGTACACAGGAGATACTAGTTAAAATAAATCAGCAGACATGATTTTGAAAAATGGCATTTATAGCAACGCAAGTTTGTGTTCATTTCATTTTTGTTCGACACCTTCATACTGTAACTGTAACTTCGGAAGTGTAATTTCCTGCAGAAAATACTATTTATTTTCCCATGGATTTGTTTTTGTTTGGTAAAATCATAGAAATGATTTTGTATAGAGAATCATTAAAACAAATCACAATAAAATGTTGAATTCATATACAGTGAGCTATGTAGCCTACATGTAAGGCTATCAAACGTCAGGACTATAGAATACAACCTATGACCTATGTATTCTACAGCCCTGATCAAACGTTCCATAAATCCTATAATTCCACTACATCAGCTGTTCGTTCTAATTCAGCCATTAATTTAAATCCGGATCAGCTGATTACAAGCTCCAGCTGGGTAGGTCAATCAAGTAGTATTTGATCAATTGAACTAGAGGCCTTCCAAGGTCATATTGTTAAAGTACAGCACTCGGATATTGAATTACGTCGCCTTTATGTCAATGTGTTTTATTATTGTCAAGTACATTTTACTTGTAAATGTTTATTATATGTATAACCAAGTATTTCCGAAAATTATCATCTTTAAAGTAGGCTATAATTACTACTATTTTAAAAATTAATTGTTCTTTTACATTTCAGTATTACAGTAGTTCTAGCTGGGGTATGGGTTGTAGCTTCGTCCACAGATAAGAAATTACCAAAATAGCGGGTATATATTGATGCTTACCAATACAGACAATCCGAGTTCCCTAGTCCAAAGTCCACAGTAAGTTCCGTCCAAATCAATCTACGTTTCCCGTTTAGGCTTACAAACATGACCAGCTGTGCGCAGTAAACGCAAAAACCACGATTTCCGCCAGTTTGTTTGAGATGTTTTTTACGTCTATAAATAAGTACATATTACCTAAAATATTTTCTACGAACAAATTTTACACCGTCCTCATTCGCAAATAATTAAAATGCAAATGTTTTTCTCATACAACTTAAGAGTAAAGGTCGTGACACACATGACCGAACCGTGCCCGCACCGCACCACGGCCTAGTGTTGGTCAACACACGGCGGGGGAACAATCTAATGGAAACGTATGGAATAGTCCAAACATCACCTTACAGGGGGTGTGCCGTGCCAGTTAAGTTTTAACCAACTCCTGTTGGGTAGAGATGGGGAGACTCTGGGAACTAAGTGTTGAGTTAGAATATTATACGTGGAGAGACGGTAGAACTTATGAGGAGTTGGGGAGACAAGGGGGGACATGGGATGAGTTGTTGAGAGAAGAAGGAACATGGTAG
>JAGFPH010009984.1:14836-43146 GCA_018207615.1 Philaenus spumarius
GAAGCTCCATACATACTTTACCGTTTACTGCTAAGGACGCACATGTGAGCTTAAACCTGAACACTATGAGAAGCGGCCGACGCACAGTGCATTTGCACGCCAACCGCCGTATTGGGAGTATTTTCAATACACAATGCATTGCGTGCTTAGCACGCCAACCCGCATATTGGTAGTATTTTAAATACACAATGCATTTTTGGGGGCTTGGAGGAGGAGAGGTTTACAATTTCAAATGTAAAAGGAGGTCATGTAATACACCATTGTAAAGCTTATTTAAAAGAGAAACAGAATGGCGCAAACTAGAGCTTAGTATCTTGCATCTATTCTAAGTAATGGGCAATCAAAGTTCTGGAAAATCATATTTTTACTATAACATGAAAGCGGGTTATTAATTTGTTAATATTACGAATAAGTAGATTGTATAAAATTTTCCATAACTTTGAGTGCCTATTAATTTGAAACGAAGCAAGATACTAAGCTCTAGTTTGAGCTATCTATACTAACATTACAAAGAGGTAAAGTTTGTTTGTTTGTTTTTTTTTTTTTTGTATGTAGGGCGGGTAATCTCTGGAACTACTTACTGAACCGATTGAAAAAAATGTTTTACTAATAAAAAGCTACACTATTCCTGAATAACATATAACTCATTTCGATAAAAACATTTTTTTATTTAAATATTTCTAAATTTAGTCGGAAAAAATTCTTAGGTTAGGCCTATACTGATAAATCAACACATGTATTTACATTTAGTACCGTAGCAACCAATTGAATAAAATAAGAGTTAACAGCTGTTTGCTCTAATATTTCCATTAACAGCTAATTTCAAACTTTGTATTTCTAACTTTTAGGTTAGGTTTTTTATTAAAGTGTAGACCTGAGCCTTAATGGTTCTTTTAACCTTTATTATACCTGCTGTTATAAAATATACGAAATAATTTGATTTTAACATTTAACATTATTTACCGTCTTAGCTTTGGGGTTATTATTAATCCTACACGTTTATTATAAAGAAAACATAACACGGCTATGTGTATAGAATGTTCCAACGGGGTTGGCGTGCGGAGCACGCAGGGGTTTCCCCTAGCAGCTCATAAATAAACTAACTAGTTTTTAGATTCTGCGTTCAAGATTTATTCTATCAAGCCTACATTTTCTGACAACGTTCGATATTCACATTCATAGCCTCGCATTAGTTTAAAGGAAATAATGTCTACAAATTTTCCAACCGCGCATAACAATACCGCATTCAAGACTTTCAAGAGGGCGGAGCTGCGGACACAGAAAGATTTATCAATAGATAATGTTGACGGGCAAGAAGTGTTACATGAATCAAGAACATCTGTTTGCTCGAAGACTAATCGGTTCAAAACGTTCACTGCTACGCACATTTCGTATTTTCTGTGCTTGGAGCTAACCTTTCATTTTTTATATTTTTAGCCTAAATGAGTAGAAATTACATTACTTTTATTTTTGAACCTTTCTACGTAATAATCACTAATATTTTAAAGCACGCAAAGCTGTGTGTATTGAAAATACTCCCAATAGGAGGGTTGGCGTGGAAAGCACGCAATGCATTGTATATTGAAAATACTTCCAATGCCGGGTTTGGCGTGCGAAGCACGCAATGCATTGTGTATTGAAAATATTTTCAATACGGGGGTTAGCGTGCAATGCACTGTGCGACAGCCGCTTCTCATAGTGTTCAGTGTCAAGCTCACATGTGCTTCCTTAGAATTTTTTTTCAATCAATTTATTTCGTTAAATAAACAAATAAAACATAAATTACATATATATATTATAAAGGAAAAAATCGTATAAGCAGTGAACGTACAAAGTATAACGTTTAAAAGTATATATGTATGGTGTTTCCAGATGGAGATGACATATTTGCAACCAAGTATGACGACATTTCGTACTATTTGTCACCTTATTTATTTCTCTAGAATCATATCTGCTACAACTCTAAAGTGTTAAATACGAATCTACTTGATTGCTTTCTCCGTGCTGAAATAACGGACCCTTCGAAGATTGGCAGTTGAAAAGAAATTCGTTAATTTGTAAAATTTGAAAGCATCTGTTTATATAAAAGAAGAAGTCCTGACTGACTGAATGGTTTAAGTTCAATTTAGAGCAAAAACTATTTAAGATAAAATTACGAAAATTTCAAGGTATATTTTTAAGGCGTCGCAGAAGAAGGATTTTGCAAAATTTTGATTTTAAAGGGTACAAATACTGGCGTTTACTCCTAGCCCTATAACTGAAAAAAACAGCTGATTCAGATCAAAAGCTTGGCAACACAATTTTAGGTTAGGCCTATACCGAAGCAACACTCGTTCGTCGAATGCTGCACCATAACAAGTAGCGACCAAATTAACAAATTTATAATCACTTTATTATTATTCACAAAAACATCTTTTTAGATTAATTAAACTGAATAAAAACACGCAAACCAAAATGAACGAAAAAGGTTTACTGTATTATAATAATTCAAACATCTTTTGTTACGTATTACAAGTAAAACAGCTGATTCCGACCATAGGCTTAACACAATTTTACGTTAGGCCTTTACTGAACCAAAACACGTTTCTTGAAAGCATTTACATGAGGTGATGAAACTATGATATCAGAAAGAACACATTTATTCAACATTGAAAATAATAAACAATCTTTCTCAGAAGCAATATGAATTCGGAAAGACTGGATGCGCTTGCAGTGCTTCCAACGGGGAAAAATTGCCTCAGTTGTCATCGAGAGGTCAAGGAGAAAATTGTAGATTTTTCGCAAAATCTTATTCGCACGTAGCTGACCCGCTGACGTAAGTATAGCGAATTTCCAAATTTGGGATATTGGTCTACTCACGAAGGCGCTGAATAGCTGCATATGTGTACGAAATATATTAGTAGAATTTGTTTGCACGTAGGCCACCAGCCACGGCTCAAGCGATGCTTCGCTCCACTCTCAGCGGAAAAACTTGGCCGTCGGCCTCGTATCAGTAGATGACCAAACGGTAAAATCCCTCACGTGGATTTAAACCGGGTACTTTTATTTTATTTTATGTTTTATGGTATCCAAGCCAGCTGTTGTAACGTGTAAAGAAACAAAATATGCAGAATAATATACTGCATTTATATTTTTAGCTAAAAAACTCCAAAAAAGATCCATTCTAGTAAGAAAAATCTAAATAAAAGTGTTACTTCCTGTCAAAAAACGAGATTGCGGTTGTTGGATTTGGTTTTCTAACGGACTCGTCCGAACGACTTAAGACAACCAACGTGTGTACCAAATTTGGACCAAATTGAACTGCAGGCGTTCGAACACATATTTTTATTATATGCATACATACACAAAACTTGTATGGGGACAATGAACGGTGCTCATTGACCACTCCCGACCTTATATCTCACCATAAGGGTCACTGCAATAGTTCATGTTTCCTATGAAATTTCGCTAACAAGAAGGATGGATTTAATTTAGGTTAAAGTAAGTAACAACATTTTCGATCAATCAAGTTTCTTAATTAATGTCTGTTTCATTTTACACAATTTTAAAACAAAGGCAAAACATTTCTAGTTCAGCACCTCCACTATACTATACGCGCTATAACTTTGCACTTGGGATTTTTGGAGTTTAATGTAAAAATGGTATCGGCAACGTCGCACTGCTGAGACGAGCGGATGTATCTTATTGCGCTGGCTCACAGGTGCACTTCCTGAGAAGGCTCTTTCGAAATTGCAAATTATAATTTTTTTCTTCTGAGACATTTTTTAATATTTCTTATCATAACATGTTTGGTCATACTTTACTGATAATAAATATCTAAAATTTATTAAAATTGGACAATTATAAGTACTAGTGGACCCGGCAATGCTTCGCTATTGCTATTGCTTGATTTACCTAACCTAAAATTATATTCAGTTTTTGATCCAAATCAGTTGTTGATCAAAATCAGCTGTTGATCAAAATCAGCTGTTTTAAGCTTTTCATACGAACAGCTGTTTTTTGTGCCCCTGATAAAATCAAAAGAAATCTTTCTTCTTCTTCCTTAAGATTGACCTTCCATAAGATTAACATTAAAACTTTGAGGGCTACTGGGGCGTATCCCTGAGGACCGATGTAAATTATAATGGGATTCTGCTCATCTACAGGACACTACCTTTCTAACGGTATGCGCGAATTTCTCCTACGATGCTCACAAGCTGAGAAAAAAGGACGACAAGTTTTGTGCTCGCCTATTAATATATAGATGTATGAATGTGCGCATGAATGTTGTTATAAGTATTTTATACTTTTACTTCAATATACATGTTTAAAATTAGGCTGTTTTTCTTTTGTAAGGTTTAAGAAACTGGATTCTTCTTTTTTAATTCTTGTGTTTTTCTTTCTCTTTATTGTGTATTTTTGTTTTGTTTTAGGCTTAAGTGAAGAAAACCGTCAATATAATTATGTTTACATTTTAATTGTATATGGGTTAAGTATAAGAGAGGCCCGATGATGGTCCTCACTTCGCCCGAAATAAAGACTTCTCTATTCTACTAACAAATCCACTACAATATGAAAACAAATTACATGTTAGTCTTCTGGCGCTCTTAATCTAATTTCTTTAAAGCAGCTTTGGTTTTCCCAAGCAGCAATGGTTAATTGATAAGGACGTAGCCGGTTCGAGTGTAGGAGTTTTGCCTACGGGTATCAGGTAGAAAGGGTCCCCATCCGCGAATTCCTCAAACTGCGGAGTTTTGCCTACGGTTGGGGGTGGGCGCGAGAGGGTGAGGGGGAGAGAGAGAGATTCCTGTAGAGAAGAGAGACAAAGAGACTCTTCTAGCGATTATAAAAGAAAGAATTTTGTCAGGTACAAAAATTATCACTTTACAGGTACCGTATTATCACTTTATAAATTAGAATAAAAAAAAACTAGAGGACTTACCTAAACTGTTTAGTGACAGTATTTTGCCGATAACAGTATGATTATAATATTTGTATAATTATAATATTTCGTCGTATTATCACTTAATATAATTAGAATTAAAAAAAAACTAGAGGACTTACCTAAACTGTTTAGTGACAGTATTTTGTCGATAACAGTATGATTATAATATTTGTATAATTATAATATTTCGTCGTATTATCACTTCATATAATTAGAATTAAAAAAAACTAGAGGACTTACCTAACTGTTTAGTGACAGTATTTTGCCGATAACAGTATGATTATAATATTTGTATAATTATAATATTTCGTCGTATTATCACTTCATATAATTAGAATTAAAAAAAACTAGAGGACTTACCTAAACTGTTTAGTAACAGTATTTTGCCGATAACAGTATGATTATAATATTTGTATAATTATAATATTTCGTCGTATTATAATTACGAGAAAGGTGGATGCTCTTTAATAATCACTACAAGAAACGGTGTCTCTCTCCCTCCCTCACACTCTCTTTCTCCCGCCCCCACCGTAGGCAAATCTCCGCACCAAGAGGTTGCCGACGGCATCCCCCCATCTACCTGACACCCGTAGGCAAAACTCCGGTTCCCGTCACAACCTTATTTTAGTGGTTAGTATTGCAACGTTTTATTCTGATTGTATCGTTCAAGGTCGACCTCTCAGCTGATCCTCCTGCAATTGACTCGGTTGGTACTTTTTATCGTAGAGACTTAAGACTAATGGTATTACATTGTTAGTAATACTACATTGTTGACTTTAATTCAGTCAACCAGTTCGAATTATTATACAGAGTGTCCTACGAACAAACGTAGAAACTTTCAGGGATTGTTCATCGGTGAAACTAATGAAAAAAGGTGCTTATAAACATAGGTCTGGAAACGATTCTTTTACCAGCCATCCACCATTATGTTTTTTGTGCCGTTACACCACGCTCCTATCCTCTTACGGTACAGACTTTATTTTTCTCCCTCGGGTCCGATTGTTAAAATCCTGACAATAGAATTACCAGTTGAAAGGTTTACCACAGGATAGAGGTATGAATCATTCATTGAATTCGATACGTGTTGGGAAACATAAAGTACTTACTGGAAATAATGAAGAATATTTTTCATGAAAACTGTTGAACAAATTTAGTGTTTGACCTCTGTACTTACACTAGAGAAATAAACGGTACCAGAAACTGTCACATACTTTCTCACAAACATATTTAAATTATAAAACATATTCATTGTCACTTCATAATTGTAGGAGGGGTAGGAGAGGCGATATTAAAGTAGGAGATTAACTAATAAATATTATTATTATTAGCTAGAGAGAAAACTATTCGACCGATTTCGAACGAATTTGCACAAAACACGTCTATTAGGCCTGTATAGATGCACGAAAAAAGGTTTTGAAAAATTTTGTAAAAAACACCCCCTTTTTGGCAAAAAAACCCAAAAAATAAGTTATTACAATTATTATTAGCTAAACAAGAATTTTTAGAAAGGTACATTAAGGGCTACAAATAAGCCAAAATGTTCGAATATCTCCAACAACGCTACGAGAGTTGCCTAATATTTAATGAAGGGCGTATAGAACATCTGTGTGTTTAGCTTCCTTTCACTTTGTATATTTGTCTAAAAATAAAACATTTAAACTATTACAATTTCAGTACAGTTTATTTAGGTTCACTCTGAACATACTATAAAATGGAATAGAAGCACATAATACAGTAAATAAATACAGATCACTGTTTATATTTGGGAACCGAAATTTGTTTCACGTTGTTGGCGAGTACCGGGTGCATTGTTTTATTTCATTTGCCGCAAAATAATTACACAAAGTTTCGCGCTTAAGTGGGCAGCCACAAGTTGCTTTATTCAAACTGACACCATACTTGGCGGAAAGCCAGAATGTTTAATTTCCTTCATCCTTTTATGTTTGTTACACATTTTACAGTTTATAAGCTCACTGGGTTGCCCTTTCCAAGCGTGAAATATTTATTCAAAAATACGTCGCAAAAAACAGCTCTAACCTACGCACTGTGGTTGCAGTTACAGCTGTGGCGAGGCCCTCGTCTATTTCACCACTGCGGTGCCCTGATAGTGCGTCTCCCTTTTCGGGTGTACAGGCGTTGTCAGGATGGTTTGTGGGTTAGAGAGTTCTTCAAATAAGGGGACGAAATTATTGTTTCACTTCAAAGCGTTTATTTAAAGGAAAACAATCTACTCCTCTGCTGGCCCGGACTTATAACTAAACTATTAAAAGGCAAACCTTGTGTGGTCTGGAGTCTGCTCCCCCCCCCCCCTTAATATAAACTGTGACATCAACGATTGATTGTGTGCAAGTCATTATTTAGCCCAACTACTATCAACACAGATCCAGTTGTTATTGTTATAGGTATAAGGTGGTGGGTACCTGTCACACAACAAATTGGACGAGCTCCTTTAACAACTGCGCCACTCTGCTCACCGCTTGACGGCTCCGAAACAAAGTATTACCTTAAAGGAAGAAAGAAAAACTTCCGTTTAAAACACATAGCACAGCTGATTGACGACGTTCAGTGTTAGCACAATGATCAGACTACATTTAGCCCTTATCCCAAAGTGCAGTGGGACTATGCGCCGGATCCAAAGAGTTTCGTTGAATGAATTTTAATCACTCCTCTCAAGAAATCTTAATGAATTATTGAATTTTTTAAATTGTTGTTCCTTTTCTGTTATGCTCACACGATGATGGGATCACCTAACCTGACGTATTTTGGCGGGCCTAGGCCCTTCCATTCGGTTACCGGACTACCGAAGCAAAATATAAAAAACGCGATAGGAGGCACCTTTTTCGAGTTATTAACAATTTTCGGAAATTTCAAGCGGAAATGCGTGCGTGAGCGGAGGACTGACCACAGGTTTATTAAGGTATCTGAGAGGTGTAGTCAGCCAAATTCGAGTTCCGGCCCCAGATCGGCGCACCGATATAGGCACTAAGAACCTTCCAAAACCGTAGATTCGAAGCCCAAATTTGGTGGAGAGGTTGCCCATTTTTGTGATATCCATTCCATTGCATCGCATTCGAAAACGAAGAAGAAGGGCACTCGTATTCCGCTCACTCGGGAAACGTCCAAATTAATTTTTTGGAGGAAAGCCCCGAAGGGCATGTACACTACGTAATCGTACACTACGTAATCGTACAGTCCGTAATCGTACACTACGTAATAGTACACTCCGTAATCGGATACTACGTAATAGTACACTCCATAATCGTACACTACGTAATAGCATTGAAGAAAGAACACTATAAGAAGCGAAACCCCCATGTTATCAGAGGTAACACTTTTCAACAGTCGAAAAAGGCTAGTTGGGGTCGAGGCCAACAGGTACCGCCAGCAGCATCGCCGCGCGGACTGTACCTTCTCTGTTGGGACTGTACCGTCGGTCGGTCGCGTCCTCGTTTGTGAAGTTACTCTAATGGGTCGGATGTTTGGAAATTCGTAATTTTTATTTGGGATAGAGAACATTAATTAACATTGTTTTTTTTCATTATTAGTTCTAAAATTAACATTTTACTTTTAAAAATTCAGCAAACTCCGTAGCAATTTCATCTGTAATCTAATTTTTATTTATATAAAGCTAAAATTTGGAAAACCTGTTCTTTTAGTGTACTTTCAAGTTCAAAGAGTTTACCTGGTTTTAGAAGTGCATTTATATTAAATCTTTAACTTTAAATTTTGTAAATTTTGTATGCTTGTTTTCAAGAGATTTGTAATATTCTATTTGTGTGTATGTTGTTTTCAAATGTATGTATGTGTCAGGGGCGGATAAAGGATTTAATTTTGGGAGGGGTCATAAGAAGTCGAAAACAATATTTCCGAGAATTTAACAACAACGGGTCTGGGGCATTATAATATGTATATATAAACTCTATGAAATACCTTTTTATTGCATTTCTACGACATAAATATTGTCTTGAAAGAGCAAGAGTTTCTTGCAGATTAAAGAATAAAATTAACACTAATCATTGAAGAGTCAACAGGATACAGGAACGGTACTAAAATCAATAACTTCACAAGACGATCATTAAATCCACTTTGTTTCACTAAATTTAAAACAACATAACAACAAGCGTTCACGTATTGAAGTCATAGAGTTCCATACGGCGGGGGCTCCGTAAAACAATTAGCCCAACCAATAGAGATTTTTTCTTTTTTATTGAATTTCAGTTTTAAAATTTATAAAATAAAAAAACATATCAGGCAAGGAATTTTTGCGCATTTTTTATAAACAAAAATAACAATATATTTTGACTTTTTCGATTTTTTGTTGATATTATAAAAATTTATACATGGATCACGATATTTCCAACGGAACATTTGAAGAGAATTAAAAAACCTACAAAATGGTTTTTGAAAACCCCGATCGGACCGAGAAAAGTCGGAAAACGCTTAAAAATTACTATCCAAAAGTTCATATCTTTGTTAATTTATAATTCTGTATTTATGGCAGATCTTTCGGAATATTATTGTTTAGTATGTGTATTTCAAACATTCGGAAGATAAAATTTGTCGCATTAATAGTTTTTGCACAATTGCAGTATAAACAATTTAGACAATTATCTTGCATAATGCGGAGGAGAAGAGAACGGCAGGCTGCTGTTTCCGACACTACCACTGCCTCTCTTGCAAATTTACCATCGGCGCGGCGTCGCTAGCAAATTTACGCGTTTTGCGCTATGTTCTGAAGCATTTTTATCATACTTTATCAACCTTAAAAAAATCAAAGAGATAAGAATTTTAGATTTTAATTTCTACTTTCAGAATCCGTTTGGTACATTTAAATCGGGCTAGTTTACCTTACCCATGCTAATTGTTTACATTACGCTCGCTCATTCCCTTATGCGAACAATAAGCGTACAACTAGTTATGGAACACCCAGTATAATAATTTCGTAGTCTATGTGTACCATACTTTGCTTTGAGTTATTTTAGTTGTTGCTTACGTGATCGATTGTAAGTTTTTTTGTAACAATACGAGTATGAAGATTATTATCATTTATTTATTTATTTGTGGTCCCCCCCCCCCCCAGTTCAAAATAGTGACCATAAAACTAAATCTTTCAGAGCGTTTTAGCAAAACTGTCACCAATACTTTTTATAAGCTTTAAATATCCCAAAAGCTGTACTGAACAATCTGATACCTTATTTGAGAACGGCTGAAATTATACGTTTGGTGTCAAAACATACTTAATTGTATTGCTATTTTACCTAAGATTTTGCATATTTAGTTTTAAATATTTTATCCGATCCATTTTGTCCGATTTTATGAAATAAAGTGTTTATTTGTTAATTACTGTTGCATGCATATTTAACATTTACCTTGTAGGCCTATGGGATATTTTTTCAACACAACAAGCTTCTATAATATTTCACAGTAATAGATTATCAAATCAAATTCAGGAAAACCCTATGTTCAAATAATATTAATTGGAGATTTAAGATAATTTTTATACGGTATTTGACATAATTTTTGCATTGTTACAAAAAATCATTTACTACTTAAAATTGTTTTTATATTCATTGAAAATAAATATTAAATTTATGCCACACTTTATAAATGGGTTATTAAAAACATTATCAATAATAAATCATTGTTCAACAGTAGGCCTACTGTAAATATAGTTGCAACGTGCGCCAAATATTGAAACATGTGCTTGCTCCCTCCACAACGAAAACGAAATTCTCTTCGTTGGGGATGATGAAAAGGATAATTGAAAGTAGTTTGTACAAGGCAGATATATTCGCGGTCTGGTGGCGCGGCGAAATTTAAACTCTGTCTATAAATTCAGTTTCGTCTCGGGCGCTGCAAAAGACTGGTGGCGCTCCGAGTGGTTTCGATGTGAACTACCACGCAAGCGTCCGCTTAAAACCCATTAGGTTTCGCTTCTTATAGTGTTGTTTCTTCAATGGTAATAGTACACTCCGTAATCGGATACTACGCGGCTAGTAGTCAAGAATCGTCAACGACGCTCAAGGACGCACGTTTCCAAGATATTTACGATTTTTCGTAATTTCCGTGAGAGTAGCTCGCGGGCGTAGCCCTGATCCCAGGATGGCCCTGATGTAGTCGGCCGAACTCTAGTTCTGAGTTTGAACCGTTTAAATTTTGTAGGCGAATTTTAAGACTATATTTTTTGGGGTGGGGCTACTCATTTCGGTGTATCGATTCAAAATGCGTTCCCACGTGTTTTTCGCATACGAAAACGTATATTTTGACATGTGACGTCACAAAAGCTTAATAATAATTTATTTTAAAGTTAGGCCTGGACGAGAGAGAAACGTTCCATTAATTTAAATTGTGTGAGTGAAGCGAGTAAGTGGGTAGGCGTGCGAAGCACACACGAGTGTTTATTTATTATAAGTATAACGTCACTGTTATTAGTGTACTTTATTCATTTATGGGTTAATTCTCCATGTTGTTTTATTCTTTTCTGAATATAAAATAATATATTATACGATAAACTATTTCCGAATAAAAGGAAATCTCAATCTGGATCTTAAAAATTGTGTTGCTTAAACTTTAGATTTTTGTTATTGTCTATATTTTTTTTTTATCTGTTTGTTTTCATTATCCAGTTTTCTAAGTAAACTTCTGCTAAGTAGGCCTAAAAGAAACACCCACGCCTCTACTGAGGTACTGCCTATATAATATAGTTAAGAACCATATTACTAAGTTCGCAACTGTAACCATCGCTGATGATGATGACGAGGTCATCGAAACGTGTTTAAATATTCAACGTTTTGTTATGAGAAACTGCGTTCTGTTGTTATTTGTATAGTGCTTCTGCCACGGTCGACTTCGGTTATAAATAGTCAATACTTGTTCTAAAGCGGACTCGTCATTAAACGGAGACAGAGAGTCTGAGTAGAGCTTTGGGAAACAAAAGGCAGCAATTATAAGAGAAAAAACACCCGAGACTTCTTTCTTTAAAGTCTCCTACAATTCCAATAGTGTTTTTGAATATTCACATTTACCATCCACAATGACAGACTAGATTGCTTGATAGTAACAAAAAAACTACAACCGCTTAATACCACAACATGTTTTGAATCTTTCTGAGTTATATGATCCAATATGCGGACGTAGGGAGGGAGGGTAATATTACAGAATGGCGATGGATACATATGTACATATATACAGTACTAGTAGTTCTGTGAACAGTAGACCTCGTTCTTTGAAATAATAAACGTGGCTTTAAAGGACTACAACCATTGAAGAGACAACACTGTTTCTTCAATGCTCACAGTCACAGCGGCCACACTGATGTAGCGCAGGAAAGAGCAAGACAGCAGGTTGCGCGCTCTCTCTCCCTCTCCATAAAATTATAAGGTTTTATGAAGATATCTAAAGAATAATCGTATCAAAACACGGTTAAAATACAAAAATTTGGACGATGTTTAACAAATTTGAAGTATCGGCCATTTTGTGAGCTTACCGTTAGAGATACGGAAAAAATCAAGAAACCAATTTTGTAGAACATCAGGTTTTAGTTTAGAATATTAGTTTTTCAATTCGACTTACGGGCCACAAACTGGCTTTGGAAAAAAGCTTACACAGAGAAACGGTGCGGCCGCCATTTTTATTTTATTTAAGGGATGAAAAATGGAAAAACGTTATATACACAAAGCTCGGCCTAGGAATAAGGAACATTCATGCAAAAAAATCATGACAATCGTTGAAGGCGTTTGGCCGTAATCGTGAGACAGACAGACACACAGACGAAATGCCGAATGGAGAACTCGTTTCACTCGGTCAATTATTATTATTATTATTATTTTTTTTTTTTTTTTTTGCTAGTTTACTAAACTAAATCTATTTGCTAAATTACTTTTATCATTATTAATATTGCTTTATAATATGCTTTGCTTAGATTTATTATTTTATAATCAAGTCCTATAAAATCGAGCGTACGTACGTGAGTAACATATAATATAACAGCTGATTTCACCCATAATCTGTAAACCCAGTGTAGATTATAGTTTGGGGTTATGTTTACAACTTCAATCGTTATAATTACTTGTGAAGTAGATTTTTTTCAATTATGAGTTAAAGAACTAATGAATACCATAGTATACGTTATAATATTTGCTTTGAGGTTATAAACTATATGTATAAATACAACCTTTTATCATCAATATAGGGCCTATTTGTTTATACAAATTAAAGAAGAAATAGGCCACCTATTCGTTTAAAGAGCTGACTTCACCCATCATCTGTAATACTTAAAGAAACCCAGTGTAGATTATAGTTTGGGGTTATGTTTAGGTAGGCCTAGATAAGTAGGCATTAATGTTGTTTGTAAATAGTTTGATTTTTAAATTGTGTATTTCTAATGTGTATCTTATTAATCAGCCTGTGATTAATTAGCCTATAACTGTTACATATGCATCACCATTATGTAATATTACCCTCCCTCTCTCTCCTATTCACTTTGGTAGTTCACTTACTGTTGTTATCTGTTGTTACGATAAACCTATTGGTTGTTTATACGCTAAGACCACGCCCACTCTTGTAGAAGTGTATAAATATGTAGCCTAGTCCTAGGATAAACTAGTTATAAGTTTTTATTTGTAGCTCATGCACCACTGAGGATGACGTCTTTGTCGTTGAAACGCGTTTGATCATTAAACGTATGTGTGTAAGAATTAATTAGTGTATTGTTATTATTATTTTAAAATAATTCCTTCTCACTCGTCAAGCTCAAAGTTTATTAAAACTTTACAGTATCGTCAATTTATATATTTACTATTCCAATCTAGTTTTATGTATTGGAATACACTACTTGTTCGAGTTTTGTTCCCGCAATGTCCACAAGCTATACTGTATCGCAGTATTTGATAGTATAGCAACATTGTTAGACAATGTTATTTAACGTTCCATTTTCCCTTTCAGAAGAGTAAACACCGGCGCTAAAAGAGGTCACTTTGAAGCACTCTCCCCCTAACCCCACCGAGCCCCCTCCCCCACCTCCTTTTACACCGACTTTTCTTATGTAATCGATACATTCGTGTGACTTCATTAAAACACACGATGTTTCGACTCGCATTAGCAACCGCCTTCAGAGGAAAAACTAAATTCAATCCAAATCACAAGAACTAAACGACGGTTAAGAGATTGCAGTAGTTGTGGTTAAACGTTGCACAGTTTTTGTAACTGCGTAGCTTTGCTAATTGGCTCTGTTAACGGCCGACACTTGGCTGAACTTAATGAGGAAGTGTTTATTTCAGAGTAATTCCAAAGCTTTTCACGACCCAGGTAGAATAGCGTTTAAACATCCGGTTGTTGATTGGGAAAATAAAGCTTTAGAGCTTAGCACAGACATACATAATTTTTTTTTTAAATTATAAAATCATATAAAAGCGGGTGTACGTACGTACGTGAGTAACAATATACAGTCGTGGTCCTAGAAATTGCATCACCTATGATTGTTATCTTTTTGATCCTAAATGTGGAAACAAATCCTAAATATATATATTGCAAAGCCTAAGAAAAAAGATGAGCTGAAACAGGCAATCGAAAAAGTGTGGAATGAGGAGATTAGTGACGAAATCATAAAAACATTTATCGACTCGATGCCAAACAGGATAGCCTCAGTTACCACGGCTAATAACGGTTCGACAAAATACTAGTTTATATTAATATTTCAATAAATATAGTTTTAATGTTTTCATACAATTTTTCCAATTTTTTCCTTAAATTCCTCGTTAACACTAAAAATTTTATCCATCATTTTATGAATATTATTTATTTTTATTTTTCGGTTTTAACCATTTTTCACGGCTCATAACGAACTCTTTTCCTTAGCAAAACATTTTAAAATTATCAAATGGTAAGAACAACATTGGTTTAAGGAGATCCTTCATTATTTTTAGGTGATGCTCTATGACCACGACTGTAAAATAATAAAACAGCTGATTTCACCCATCATCATAATTATTAAACAATGCTTAAACAAACCTAGCGTAAATCATACTTTGGGGTTATGTTTACAACTTCAATCATCAATAACATTATAAGACATTAATTATATTATAAAGTCTTGTGAAGTCGATTCGTTTAAATATGTAGGCTATAATATAGGTTATAAGATTTGCTTTGAGGTTATAAAATGAATATAAATACAACCTTTTATAATCAATATATTCATTTATACAAATTTAAAGAAGAGATACAGACTCGTATAACTTCGGAAACATTCGTACATTTTCGTGTAACATTTATATGTTTATACCTACTCGATTAAAATGTCATCATTATAATATTAATACAATCTAAATCATTTGATATAATATATCAATATTAAATAAAAAGCAATTACGATAGTATCTTTATCTTTATTTTGATATATTATAATAATGTATCCTTATATATAATTCTGTATTCGAAATTTTAGATTTAAAATTGTTGGAATTTGGTAAATCGGAGGATGATGAGAGAGGTATCAAATTAAAGGTATCGATTCAAGGAACGAGGGAAAAATATAAGTTTTTTCTAAAATTAAAAACTAAGGGGTTTTTGGGGTCCCCGTAAAACGAAAAATCCCGATAAGAAATACACGAGAATTTAAAAACATCTGCTTTGTTTACATTAAAAGATTTGGTATTAAATAAATAAATTAAAAACATAAAACAGCTGTTCTGTAGTTTACATTAAAGCCTTTGATATTAAATAAATAAATTAAAAACATAAAACAGCTGCTCTGTAAAATAATGTGACAGTTAATGTAAATTATATTTTAAAATAAAATCTGCTACTTATTAACCTATAAAAGATACACAATGACACACACATAGAAGAGAAACCTTACAAGTGTGATTTTTGGAAGGTTGTATGGCTGTTCTATTAAGTTTTCATATATTAATTATAATTTTCTTAATATTTTGCATAAATTCTATCATGGTATCAACTGGGGGAGATATTACACAAAGAATATTGTTTTCAAAGATTTTCTGCTATAATACTTTGTTCTAATAAATAAAGTTTTCAAAATGACTACATTGTTTATTTCACGTTATGTATCAGTAACTGAAAATAAATTAGGGGCTTTAGCCCCTACAAGCCACTAGTATAAATAAAAAGTTTGAACAAATAGGCCTTCAGTTTTATAAAATCATATCTAAATTGTACTACCACTTGACTATTTTATAATATTTAAAACTTTAAAAATAGGTTATACAAACATATTCGATTATTAATTTATTCGTTATAATATTAATAAATTTGAAATAATTTGATATGTCAATATCAAATAAAAATCAATTAAAAATAATAATTCTTAACAGCAGCTGTCAACATCACGTTATTTCGCTCATCATCTGGCTAAATAAATAGGATAGATATTTGGTTGAACCACTTGAAAAATCAAAATGGCTGTAACTCAACAATTTTAAATACTCCCAAATATCGTTGTGTGGCATATCGTGTGAAAGTTTATTTAATTCTAAATCCAAAAAGAAGAATAATTAATATTAAAAAAAAAATAGTACAGCAAAATGGGGCAAAATCGGAAAACACAATTTCGTTGTTTTTTGGCCGCCATTTTCAATCGGTTAAAGATATGGATGTGCAAATTTCACGGTTGGTTTTCTCCTGAAATTATACATCGAAATAATGTATCACATGACCAGCTTACTGTTTTAAAAAACAAAGGTACATTCAAAATGGCGGATCCAAGATGGCGGATAAATTTTTTGAAATTGTAATAAAATAGTAGTTTTACATAGAGTATGTTCTTCAATCACATCTAGCTTCAAATTGTCTTTATTTACGAAATATTAAATATTATCTAGACTTTTTCTACACCCTGTATAAAATTCAGTGATGAAATAAAAATCGCCTAACGCTTTCGTTCGCTACCCTCAAAAATTTCATTTTGTCAGTTATTTTTAATAACTTTATATTATTTAAAAGAGATATGCAAAATCAGATCCGGAACAGTTAATCATCGTCAGGGGGAACTTTAGAAAACGTATTTACAAAATTCAAAAATCCCCTGGTTTGTAATTATTGACACACAGATTATAATATAGTCAAATACTCAGTAAAAGTTTATTCCAAATCTGATATTTCGATTTAGATAACTTTAAATTTAATATTTCAAATCTGATATGTGGAGTAGATCCTTAAATTTAATATTTCAAATACTAAGGAAGTTCATATAAAACCAATCTCTTTCGTTGCCTCGCATCCAATGCACAGGGGAAAATATGAGATTGCTTCTAAGAACGAACGTATTTTCTTCTCCGGTTTTAAAATGCCCAGTACTTTCTTGTCACTCCCACCCCACAGTCCCTCTTCAAACAACATCAGTTCGGTTGTAACCCAATACGCGTCATTGAACAAGCGCAGGTTGTTAGGGAGTCAATTCCATCATCACTAATGGCTGGAATTGAGGACGCTGCGTCCCGCAAAAAAACAAAAGTGGAATAATTAATGGTTGCCCGAAGATCTCTGGTTGGTTTGAGAGTCTTGGTGGAGGGACATGAATATTAAAGCGAATGAGAACATGTTTGAGAGTCGTATATGACAGAAATATGTAAATGGCGGTACATGTGCAAAGGACTGCGGTTAAGGCTGAACTGTTAGAGCAATTGGACACTAATTGGCCCAAACATAGCAAGAGGTACAGTAAAGTTGGATCAACCGTCCTTGCTGTTGAGGTTTACCACAGGCCTGGCTGTGAGGCTATTAACACATCGTAGTAAAACTTGGCTGGAGGCTACAAAGCTTGTTTTATCACTGTACCGAGTGCTGAGTAAGGGAGTAACAGAAACACGTCATTTATGGTGGGGGTAAAAACTAGGTTTTCGCGCGATACTTCAAATGCCAAAAACGAGTGATCCAACTGTAAGTACTCGTGTTGAAGTACACTTAGCGCTATTATAAGTTGCGCCTAAGGGCTTTGAGATCCAAGAAGTATATGAAGATTTTAGAAAGGTAGTGCTCAGTACATTATGTGGATATAGGACTATTAGTACTAGGGTGGCAATTATGTTGGCGGGGTACCGCCCATTGCCTTTCTGGTGGAGGAGCGTGGAAAATGTGTAGACTTGGAGGGGGATTACCACGCCAGGACCTCAGGAAACTGACTATGGACAGGTGGGCTCTGGAAGGAAACTGGACCAGGAGCCTGATTTCTGATTTAAGGAGATGGAGCTGACCGTATGTAGAACTAGATTACTACACAACACAATCCTTAACTAAACATGGGGAGTTCCGAAACTATCTATACAGGTTCAAAAGTAGAGAATATGCAAAGTGCCTCTTCTGCAAGAAGGACGACTCTGTGAAGCACACATTGTTTTATTATGCGAGAAGGATAGATAGATATTGTTGGGGGCGAGTTTAGGACTGTTGAGTCCTCTCTTCCACCTAACCCCAATACTAAATTACAAACATTTACAAAATAACATTCTTAAAAATAAATAGTTCTTTAACAACAAAAAATAAAAATAAATGTAGCTTATACAATTTATAAAAACATTAACAGTAATCGATACTTACAGTTTAAATACTTATTACAATCATAATTAAACATGCATACAACTGAACAATAAACACTTCTAATGTACGCCTCAAAACTGGGATGCATCATCCAATTTGTACAATAAATAAGACATCAACAGCTTTGAAAACTGGACACGGCCGTCAGCAGACTTAATTGCATCCGATAGCGAATTCCACAGATGGCAAGCAGACACAGTAAATGATTTATTATACTTCATAGTCCAGTGCAAAGGTATGGCAAGAGTAGTGCCTTCTCTTTTACAGTCTATACCACCTCAGGATGAGGCGGAAACAGTCGACTCGCACAATAGACCCAAAGGTAAGGGTATTATTCCGGTCGACTATTTCCGCCTCACCCTGAGGTGGTATAGACTATAGTGCTCTCTGCACTTACGTTAGAGATATAGACAAACTTTTCTGCCAGGTAAGTCGGCACTCCAGTTTGTAGAATAAATTGTAATAACATCAGAGTATATGTCCGTAGTTCATTAAGTTTGAAAATGTTAAGAGTTTTGTAACAAAGAGAAACATGAGCAACGAGTTTTAAATAAAAAATAAAACGTATACCTAAAGTAATTCTGTGCCCGCTGCAATCTGTTAGCCAACACCACCGTAGTGACCGACTACGGTGTTGCAGTAAGTAAAATATGGAATATAAGAGACTTTACAAGGAGCACTCTGACGTGGAACGGCAAGAGATCTTGCATTTTTTAACACGCTTTTATTAGCTTGATATGTATCTATGAATTTATGTATCTATGTAACGGAATATTTTAACGTGATTTTCACCCCCTTCAAAAAGTCGGATTAAATTTGAAACTTTGCGCACTTACAAAATACCGATGACAATGCAATAATTTAAATAGTTTGTCCTATTATCCTCGCCAGGACCCTCAGGATTGGCGATTTTTTAACTATAGCTTGACCTGTAGCATGTGTAACGGAATCTTTCATAGTAATTTTAACCAACTTAAAGATGTCTGAATAACTTGACAATTTGCACACGTGTCAAGCACCGATGACAGTACAATAATTTATATACACCCCCAGAAAAAACTTCTATGCGAATTTTACAGCGGTAAAATTAATATTGATTAACTGCAGGATTGTAGTAACATTTTATTTCCTGGTTAATAAATAAATAAAATAATTACAATTATTTTCAAATTTTTAGTTCGGTTTGCTTTTAAAGCGTATTTTTTTTTTTAGTTTTTAAACTATTATTTATTTTCTTATTTTTAGTCTGGGGACCATGATCAGTGCTCACTTACTACACCCAACAAAATTAATGAGCTCCCGAAGTTTTTGTATTCCTGAATCACCCTGTATATAAAGTTTTTAATGACACCCGAAAACGTGTTCTGGGGACCATGATCAGTACTCACTTACTACACCCAACAAAATTAATATTGCATTGTCATCGGTCCTTGATAAGTGTGCAAAGTTTCAAATCAATCCGACGTTTTGAAGGGGGTGAAAATCACGTCGTGTTCTGGGGACCATGATCAGTGCTCACTTACTACACCCAAAAAATGTATATGGCATTGTCATCGGTCCTTGTTCTTCATATATACTATACACAAGTATATATATGTATAAGAGGGTATACATAATCAACACACCGGTCTAAGCGGAAATATTGCGTTACGTGAAGTGACGCGAAACGGCGATTTACCTCCCTACAAAAAAAGTAGGCTACCTAACGTCGCTATAGAAGTTTTCACTTCGAAAACACGCTTTAATAGCAAACAACTAAAAATTTGAAAATAATTGTAAAAAATCGTGGGGTGTGTTTTAATACATTTTTATAATAACTCTACTTTTATAAATGTCAACCAATGAAATATTTGTAACATTTGATGCCAAGCACCCCACGCTTTTTTACAATAATTTTCAAATTTTTAGTCGGCTTGCTATTAAAGCGTGTTTTTTTAGTTTTTACTTTCCTTACCCTATACTAGGTAAGGTAAGTATTGCGATCGACCCAAAAATTCGATGTCGAGTTTTCATAATATCTTTACGTTTCAAGGCCCCCTGAGTCCAAAAAATGCATTTTTGGCAATTGGTCTGTCTGTGTGTCTGTGTGTCTGTGTGTCTGTGTGTCTGTGTGTGTGTGTGTCTGGAGTGCACAGGGTAAACGGCTGGACGGATCGAACTGAAATTTACAGGATATCTTCAAACATGTAAACAATTAAACCCATGTAAATTTGAAGCAAATCGGAGGTGGTTTCTTACCGTGGGAGCAGTTTTTAGCACATTTTTGGTATTTACTCCAAATTCCCTCTAACGATTTTGATTAAACTTTGCTAACATACTCTACTCCGACCCCCTTAACACCCTATGTACGCGAAAGACCGTTAAAAATTCGTTGAAAAAAGTTATTACAAAAACCAAGTTATTTTGTTTTTTATCTCTGAAATGGCTGCTCCTATCGACTTGAAAATGGCCTCATTCGATTCAGCGTCCAAAATAATGTCAAAAACGATACCGACTCAACTTTTTCCATTTTTTCAAAAATTGCCCCCAAAAAGGGCGTTTTTGGGGGTAAAAATGTCTTTTTTTAAACTAGCCGTATTTGGTATCAAATTTGACATTTTGTGAGGTTAGAAATCGATTGAGACCAAAATCAGGTCCGTGGGATTAACCGTTTTGAAGTTAGTACCGCTTTCTTCGAAACGGATACTCCTATTAACTCGAAAATGGTATCATCAATCTCTCGCTCGAGAAATTTGATAATTGATACAGCATCTATTTTGGTAAGGAAAGTTGTATGATGTGCACACCAGATGTTTTAAATTATAACTTAACTTAATTTACTAGTAGTTCGGTGAACAGTAGACCTCGCTCGTTGAAATAACAAATGTGGTTTTGAGCTTAGGTTAAAAATAGTGTACCAGTAATTAAGTAAGCACAATGTTTAGGAAGTTAAACATTATTTTGCAATTCCCGCGATTCCGGGATTTCTAGTTCTCGTTTTTTTCCTTTTCTTGAGCTTTAACTGCTAAAGATTTTCTTTTAGAGGCATTGTGTTTTATTTAGGTTAATAATGCGTAAGATAGCTAAAAATATCACGTTATTGAGGGAAAACATAGAATTAAATATTTACATACTGAAATAACTAAAACTTAACAATGTATTTACAGTTCCATAACTTCCATATCATATACCATATTCCAATATTAGAAATAATGAAAACAAACGATGTTAAAACGTCGTGATAGTAACCTCAACTTTATTCTCAACCCATGTACCTTCCCACGGTGTCTAACGGTCATTTTTTGTATGTCCTTTATCGCCGAGAGGTTTCATTTGTTTCATGTCATTTTGTAATTCAAATAAAGCTAAGTCAAATACTTTTATGTATTCTGTTTAAATCTTTGATTTATCCTCTACACTTTCTTATTATTATATGCCATTTTTGGGCAAAGGATATATTCCTAAATTACTATTCAAAACTGGCCTAGTTTTGTTAGCAGTCTTGTAGTAGGAACATAAAAAACTGGTGTTTTCAAAATAAGAAATTTGAAATTGATAAATATGTTTATACAATTCTATTTAGAACTAAATTACGAAACTTTTTTACATTTATGAAAAAAATTACAAAAATCTTTACTACTTTTAATGTAGGCCTAAAGTTGAACTTTTTCCTTCCGTTACTGAACATGCTAATAACTAATAAATGTTTCTTGAGCTAATAACTTTGTTAATTTTACTTCAATCATTTTTTTACTGGCATATATGCATTCTTTGAACCTTTATCTACAAAAAAGCTATGGAACACTTTTGAATTGGTTTAGAATAAACGTATAAAAACATGGCTGAAATACAAAAACTTGGACGATTTTTAACAAATTTGAAGTTTACGGCCATTTTGTGAGCTTACCGTAAGAGATACGGAAAAAATCAAGAATACAATTTTGTTTAAAATAAAATTTGCTACTAGCAAAATGTCATTAGTTTTTAAATTCGACTTACGGCTAAGCCACAAACTGGCTTTGGAAAAAAGCTTACACTGAGAAAAACGGTGCGGCCGCCATTTTTATTTTATTTGAGGAGTTAAAAACGAAAAATGGAAAAAACCTTATACATACATGGCTCGGCCTAAGAATAAGGAACATTCATGCAAAATATCATCAAAATCGGTCAAGGCGTTTGGCCGTAATCGTGAGACAGACACACAGACATACAGACACACAGACGAAATGCCGAACGGTCGAGTTAAAACGGAGACCTCGCTTCGCTCGGTCAATTAAGATATGCATCCTAGCAAAAACTCTTTTACACGTCTCAGTCACATAATCTCTCCAAGTCGGCTTACTATCAATAAGCAGTCCAAGGTCCTTAACTTTGTTACAGTAGTCTAAGATGTCGTTATCAAACTGAAGTTTGGGAAAATTGTCTATTTTGTTCAACAGATGACTGAACAGGGTAAACGTTTTGGCTCTATTCTTGAGCTTAAGATGAGGCAGTATTTGAAGGCGACAACCATGTTGTGCAACTCGATCCTGGTGCAAAAGAAGCAAGAAACCCGGCTACAGTAAAACTCCAACTATCCGAGCTCCAACTATCCGAACTCCAACTATCCGAACTCCAACTATCCGAACTCCAACTATCCGAATTTCAGAAAAAAAATAAGACGGGAACGTACTGCGTTTTGCAATATAATGATTCTGTCTACGCGCGATATTGCACATAGGCTTAAAATTGGCGTGCGAAGCACGTAATGCACTCTGCATTGAAAATACTCCCAATATGCTTAAGTTGGCGCTAGCTTTCACGGCTGGTTTTTGGATTACTATTTAGCATGCGGTAATATACGGCACTGTACCCAGTTACGTCAATAGAAGCAGGATAATTTATATATATCCTCATTAGTGCTGCAGACAATAGAACCTAATGTTAAATAAACAAGAAACTTTATTCGCTGAGAATAAAAGTGTTCATCTCACACTATGTATGGTTCATTGTGTTCTCCTTATTGTTATTGTCCTGTATTTGAAATTAAAACATTTCACCTGGTTTATAATGCTTAATGTTCCCGCACTAAAAAAAATGTTGTGTGTTTAAAGACCACACGTTGGAAGTGATAACTTCTATGACCGATTTATATTTATATCAGTATTAGAGGAGAATAAAGGTCAACAAATTATAAAAGTCAATATATTGTCAAAAAATATTATATCATATTTTGAAATTGCATAATTATAAATAATCTATGCTATTATTATACATAGGGCATTCTCAAAACCGCTATTGAGACTTTGTACTGGCGGTGGTACAGCGGAGCCTTAATTTATTAACCAACGGATATTAAACTGCTAGAAATCACTAGACTCCGCAGTACGAAAGGGCGTTGAACGTTGGACGCTTTGTCTGTTAGACTGTTTTCTCTGTTCAACGCTGTCGGCATAAAGTCAGTCGTAAATCCAAACAAACTAATTTGGTCGTACAAACACATAAACAGAATTAGAGTTATAAAACTCCTCGATGTGGGTAAACAGTGAGTGAGACTATTCCTCTTCTCGTCAAATTCCAAGGACTCTGCGCAACAAAAACAGAATACGAAGCCTCGTTTAATATTTATACAGTGTGTTCATTAAGTCCCGTTAATCCGTTCGTCATTTTTGTTACAGAAAATAAGTTAACAAAACTTTGTATATATCTTGTGTTGTATAACAGGACACATTTTTTGAAAATAAATAGGGTGATAAATAGTACGTGTCATATCATACTTGGTTGCAAATATGTCATCTTCTGGAAGCTCCATACATACTTTACCGTTTACTGCTAAGGACGCACATGTGAGCTTAAACCTGAACACTATGAGAAGCGGCCGACGCACAGTGCATTTGCACGCCAACCGCCGTATTGGGAGTATTTTCAATACACAATGCATTGCGTGCTTAGCACGCCAACCCGCATATTGGTAGTATTTTAAATACACAATGCATTTTTGGGGGCTTGGAGGAGGAGAGGTTTACAATTTCAAATGTAAAAGGAGGTCATGTAATACACCATTGTAAAGCTTATTTAAAAGAGAAACAGAATGGCGCAAACTAGAGCTTAGTATCTTGCATCTATTCTAAGTAATGGGCAATCAAAGTTCTGGAAAATCATATTTTTACTATAACATGAAAGCGGGTTATTAATTTGTTAATATTACGAATAAGTAGATTGTATAAAATTTTCCATAACTTTGAGTGCCTATTAATTTGAAACGAAGCAAGATACTAAGCTCTAGTTTGAGCTATCTATACTAACATTACAAAGAGGTAAAGTTTGTTTGTTTGTTTTTTTTTTTTTTGTATGTAGGGCGGGTAATCTCTGGAACTACTTACTGAACCGATTGAAAAAAATGTTTTACTAATAAAAAGCTACACTATTCCTGAATAACATATAACTCATTTCGATAAAAACATTTTTTTATTTAAATATTTCTAAATTTAGTCGGAAAAAATTCTTAGGTTAGGCCTATACTGATAAATCAACACATGTATTTACATTTAGTACCGTAGCAACCAATTGAATAAAATAAGAGTTAACAGCTGTTTGCTCTAATATTTCCATTAACAGCTAATTTCAAACTTTGTATTTCTAACTTTTAGGTTAGGTTTTTTATTAAAGTGTAGACCTGAGCCTTAATGGTTCTTTTAACCTTTATTATACCTGCTGTTATAAAATATACGAAATAATTTGATTTTAACATTTAACATTATTTACCGTCTTAGCTTTGGGGTTATTATTAATCCTACACGTTTATTATAAAGAAAACATAACACGGCTATGTGTATAGAATGTTCCAACGGGGTTGGCGTGCGGAGCACGCAGGGGTTTCCCCTAGCAGCTCATAAATAAACTAACTAGTTTTTAGATTCTGCGTTCAAGATTTATTCTATCAAGCCTACATTTTCTGACAACGTTCGATATTCACATTCATAGCCTCGCATTAGTTTAAAGGAAATAATGTCTACAAATTTTCCAACCGCGCATAACAATACCGCATTCAAGACTTTCAAGAGGGCGGAGCTGCGGACACAGAAAGATTTATCAATAGATAATGTTGACGGGCAAGAAGTGTTACATGAATCAAGAACATCTGTTTGCTCGAAGACTAATCGGTTCAAAACGTTCACTGCTACGCACATTTCGTATTTTCTGTGCTTGGAGCTAACCTTTCATTTTTTATATTTTTAGCCTAAATGAGTAGAAATTACATTACTTTTATTTTTGAACCTTTCTACGTAATAATCACTAATATTTTAAAGCACGCAAAGCTGTGTGTATTGAAAATACTCCCAATAGGAGGGTTGGCGTGGAAAGCACGCAATGCATTGTATATTGAAAATACTTCCAATGCCGGGTTTGGCGTGCGAAGCACGCAATGCATTGTGTATTGAAAATATTTTCAATACGGGGGTTAGCGTGCAATGCACTGTGCGACAGCCGCTTCTCATAGTGTTCAGTGTCAAGCTCACATGTGCTTCCTTAGAATTTTTTTTCAATCAATTTATTTCGTTAAATAAACAAATAAAACATAAATTACATATATATATTATAAAGGAAAAAATCGTATAAGCAGTGAACGTACAAAGTATAACGTTTAAAAGTATATATGTATGGTGTTTCCAGATGGAGATGACATATTTGCAACCAAGTATGACGACATTTCGTACTATTTGTCACCTTATTTATTTCTCTAGAATCATATCTGCTACAACTCTAAAGTGTTAAATACGAATCTACTTGATTGCTTTCTCCGTGCTGAAATAACGGACCCTTCGAAGATTGGCAGTTGAAAAGAAATTCGTTAATTTGTAAAATTTGAAAGCATCTGTTTATATAAAAGAAGAAGTCCTGACTGACTGAATGGTTTAAGTTCAATTTAGAGCAAAAACTATTTAAGATAAAATTACGAAAATTTCAAGGTATATTTTTAAGGCGTCGCAGAAGAAGGATTTTGCAAAATTTTGATTTTAAAGGGTACAAATACTGGCGTTTACTCCTAGCCCTATAACTGAAAAAAACAGCTGATTCAGATCAAAAGCTTGGCAACACAATTTTAGGTTAGGCCTATACCGAAGCAACACTCGTTCGTCGAATGCTGCACCATAACAAGTAGCGACCAAATTAACAAATTTATAATCACTTTATTATTATTCACAAAAACATCTTTTTAGATTAATTAAACTGAATAAAAACACGCAAACCAAAATGAACGAAAAAGGTTTACTGTATTATAATAATTCAAACATCTTTTGTTACGTATTACAAGTAAAACAGCTGATTCCGACCATAGGCTTAACACAATTTTACGTTAGGCCTTTACTGAACCAAAACACGTTTCTTGAAAGCATTTACATGAGGTGATGAAACTATGATATCAGAAAGAACACATTTATTCAACATTGAAAATAATAAACAATCTTTCTCAGAAGCAATATGAATTCGGAAAGACTGGATGCGCTTGCAGTGCTTCCAACGGGGAAAAATTGCCTCAGTTGTCATCGAGAGGTCAAGGAGAAAATTGTAGATTTTTCGCAAAATCTTATTCGCACGTAGCTGACCCGCTGACGTAAGTATAGCGAATTTCCAAATTTGGGATATTGGTCTACTCACGAAGGCGCTGAATAGCTGCATATGTGTACGAAATATATTAGTAGAATTTGTTTGCACGTAGGCCACCAGCCACGGCTCAAGCGATGCTTCGCTCCACTCTCAGCGGAAAAACTTGGCCGTCGGCCTCGTATCAGTAGATGACCAAACGGTAAAATCCCTCACGTGGATTTAAACCGGGTACTTTTATTTTATTTTATGTTTTATGGTATCCAAGCCAGCTGTTGTAACGTGTAAAGAAACAAAATATGCAGAATAATATACTGCATTTATATTTTTAGCTAAAAAACTCCAAAAAAGATCCATTCTAGTAAGAAAAATCTAAATAAAAGTGTTACTTCCTGTCAAAAAACGAGATTGCGGTTGTTGGATTTGGTTTTCTAACGGACTCGTCCGAACGACTTAAGACAACCAACGTGTGTACCAAATTTGGACCAAATTGAACTGCAGGCGTTCGAACACATATTTTTATTATATGCATACATACACAAAACTTGTATGGGGACAATGAACGGTGCTCATTGACCACTCCCGACCTTATATCTCACCATAAGGGTCACTGCAATAGTTCATGTTTCCTATGAAATTTCGCTAACAAGAAGGATGGATTTAATTTAGGTTAAAGTAAGTAACAACATTTTCGATCAATCAAGTTTCTTAATTAATGTCTGTTTCATTTTACACAATTTTAAAACAAAGGCAAAACATTTCTAGTTCAGCACCTCCACTATACTATACGCGCTATAACTTTGCACTTGGGATTTTTGGAGTTTAATGTAAAAATGGTATCGGCAACGTCGCACTGCTGAGACGAGCGGATGTATCTTATTGCGCTGGCTCACAGGTGCACTTCCTGAGAAGGCTCTTTCGAAATTGCAAATTATAATTTTTTTCTTCTGAGACATTTTTTAATATTTCTTATCATAACATGTTTGGTCATACTTTACTGATAATAAATATCTAAAATTTATTAAAATTGGACAATTATAAGTACTAGTGGACCCGGCAATGCTTCGCTATTGCTATTGCTTGATTTACCTAACCTAAAATTATATTCAGTTTTTGATCCAAATCAGTTGTTGATCAAAATCAGCTGTTGATCAAAATCAGCTGTTTTAAGCTTTTCATACGAACAGCTGTTTTTTGTGCCCCTGATAAAATCAAAAGAAATCTTTCTTCTTCTTCCTTAAGATTGACCTTCCATAAGATTAACATT
>JAGFPH010009985.1:27295-43145 GCA_018207615.1 Philaenus spumarius
AAAGTTGAAAACATCTTTTTAACACAGATTTTTAATTAGGTACGTTGTAATTCCTTTAATTCGTAATCAAGCTAAAGACGTACCTTAATTCCAAATTTAGATTAAATGCTCAAAATCACTGGATGCTATTGTTAGTGTATTGTTATCAGTAGTTGTGCTTTCAACGTAGAAGACTATTACCTGCTGTACCTAGAAACTGCAAGTTTATTCGTTCCTTTTAAGCTTATGCCAAATTATATAAATATTTGTTTAGTACTAGATTTTAATGATCCTCTGATTTTATTAAATAACATGCAAAGAACCATTCTTCCTTTCCACTGGAGCATAGTGTTTGTAACGTAATTAAAATTATGTTAACATAGGACATTTAAAGTTTGACTACTGTCAGCAGATGACTTGAATGCATGCGAGGGGGCAGCGGGAAAGAGTTCTCCCACTACAGCACTAACTAGTGGTGGTGGCCGTCACAATGATAACCACGCTACTATTGGCGAGACTTGGGGACAAGGCTGCTCTAGCCAATAACGGTCGCATCCCATACGCAAGCATTCAAGTCATCTGCTGACAGTAGACGCCGTTTTCGAAAGGGTTAAGATAGAGACCACTGATTGCGCCATGCTTCTGTATTTATCAAGCCCTTTAAAATAAGGTATCACTTGATGTGGGGTTTGTATTTAAGATTTTTAAATTACCCTCACAATTTTATGGTAAGGGGTGAAATGGTCGGTTACACCAAAATTCATCTCCCTTTGTCATATAAAGACACCCCGAAGCTCATTTATTTATTTCTACTTGTTCCAAAGTTAAAGGAAGGATGGGAATTTTTGGACATCCTGTATACTGCACGAGATGTCTGTCACACCATGTATATATAGTGCATCATCGTACCGTTATTGCAATTAAACAGACCTAATCTTGCACAAACAGACTGAGACAAGTTTCCAGTATTCAACTTCAGCTTTGAACGTCGACTGTGAAAATAAATCATTAAAATCCTGTTATTGTGTCTCCGAATGTAAATACAAGCTGACAGGTTCGGCAAATAAATTGTTAACGTATTTGACCCCCCTCCCCCGTTTTCTATATTCAGCCACCTACGGTGCCGATGTGTGAATTTGTTAATTGAAAATAACCAGAAAAACATTTAATTCGTTGGAAAAAGACAGCTAGCTCGTTCAATTTCGTTTTAATTAGTAATTTGTCTGAGTTTACGTTTCTCTTCAGTCGAGGTTTAAATATAATTGCGTCGGTGTTTCGTATGTAACCACAAGGTATTTCCATCTGATGTACACGTCGTAGGCGTCTTGTAAGACAAAGTATACCTTTGAAGTAGAAACAGCCCACTTAACAAAATTAGGCGGCACTGTAGAAGGGGATGTTTAGGAATTTAATGGTTAAAGATAGAATTCCAATTTCAACAAAACAGGTGGTTTTTGATGCAACATGTAAATCAATAGCCACGTACGGGTCACAAATTTGGGGTTATAGACAAAATCCTATTATAGATAATTTTGAACGCTTTTTTTAAAGAGAATATTTGACCTACCAAATAATACCCCTAATAGTGTATTATATTTGGAGACAAAGGCAGAATCTTTAAATTTAGAAACTTTAAAATTAAATTTTAAATATATAATTAGGTGCTTAAGCATGACAGACCAGATTACCAAAACATCTAGTTAGGCAGGTCATTAAAAGGAATATTTCTTGGGCTAAGTTCTGGTTTTAAATGGGGGATAAAATGCACTTCGATTTGGATTTTTTAAAGATAAAAAAAATGGACAAGGAAATAAAATATCGAATGAATTATTGGCAAAATTAGGAGAAGAAGCGATGAATTCATGGACAGAGCTGATTTTAAGTTCTGAGGAGCATGGTGTATATAATAAACTTGAATATAATCTTGGGGAGGCAGCTTATGTTAACGACAAATTCACGCGAGAATTTATTACTTTAATATTCAGAGCAAGGAGTGCCACGCTGCCTCTAAACGCTAGACCAGGCAGGAATGAAATTGAAAGGATGTGCTCTTTAAGCAGTTCCCGGGAGGAGGAAACCATGATACATTTTATAGGAGAATGTTTAATATTAGGTGGCAATCGAGTTAATATTTTAAATGCATTGTCCTTGATGGGGACAGATTGATAAGGATATTGAATGGGGAAAACTGGTTTAGTTTAGTAAATTTCTTGAGAAGTGCGCTCAAGTATAGGAAGGCATTTATTTATGAGTTTAATTATTAGAACGTCCTATTTGTTCAGGGTAATAAATCCAACCTGGCAGACGACCTACGGGTCATGCTGTAAGTGTGTAACTTTATTTTGGTATGAGTTATTATTTTGGTTAGTTGTGTTGTATTTCTTTTGATTCAATGTTTTGTCTTGTATGTAGTGCAATAAACATACTTTATTATTATTATTATTAGAAGGCGATGTCGATTTGTGAATTTAAAGGTATGACTTGCAGTCAATAATTGTACTACAATGATTGTACAGTGTTACTAAGCCACTGCGTACTTCTCAGGTCGACCCCTTCAACTTCTTCAAGCACATATTTTGACACGTTTGTGAAATAATAAAGTATTCTAGTAAAACACATTTTAAATAATTCATTAAAGTTATTCATAAAATCCACTCCTATAAAAGCGAGTGTACGTACGTGAATGACACAATACAACAGCTGATTTCACCAATCATCTTAAACAAAAACATCTATCACATTTTTCAAAACATGTTCCACCCATACTTAAACAAAACCCATCATAGATATACGTTGAGGTTATGTTTACAGCTTCAATCATAAAAATTTTTTGCGAAGTGGATTTTCTTAAATATGAGTTATAGAACTGATGTGTTCTATAACACGTTATAAGATTTGCTTTGATGATATAAACTGTATATACATACAACGTTTTACCATCGATATATTCGTTTATACAAATTTAAATAAGAGATACCTATTCGTTTATTAACTTCTGAAACATTCGTACATATTCGGATAACATGAAAACATATTCGATTATTAATTTCATCACTGTATAATAACTTCTAAAACGTTTGATTGATCAAAATGAAATAAAAAGCAATTAAAATACAACATTTTTATCTTTCTTTAAATATATAGTCTGTATATATAAAAGCGAAATACCACTCACTCACTCACTGACTCACTCATCACGATTTTTCAAAAACTACCTAACGGATTGAAATGAAATTTGGTATGTAGCTTCCTCTAGGGCCATAGGTGCACAATAAGAAAGGATTTGAAAAATTCGAAATTTTAGGGGGGTTTGGGGGGATCAAAGTTATTAAATCGCGATTTCTTCAAAACTACCGAACGGATTGGAATGACATTTGGTATGTAGCTTCCTCTAGGGCCATAAGTGTTCACTAAAAAGGGTTTTAAAAAATTGGAAATTTTAGGGAGGTTTGGGGGTAAAATTACTAAATCACGATTTCTCCAAAATTACTTAACAGATTGGAATGAAATTTGGTATGTAGCTTCCTCTAGGGCCATAGGTGCTCACTAAGAAAGGGTATGAAAAACTTCGAAATTTTAGGATAGGTTTGGGGGTATCAAATTTACTAAAATCATAATTTCAGATCTTTTATTATTAAGACAATAGTGCATTTATTATTTAAGATCTATATATATATATAAGCCAAATACCACTCACTAACTGAACACTTAAAAAGAATACAATTACGTTAAAAAAACTGAAAATACCAACCACCACGGGCAACGCCGTACCGGTCAGCTAGTAACTATATAAATACAAAGTATTAACAAATAGGCCTACGGTTTTATAATCCTTATAATGGTACACATGTACCGAGTTAAAAATCCCAGTCAGAATGGTCGGTTGCCCTAGATAAAATCTGTTGTTTTTAAAATAGATTATCTTGTGTATCTAATTAATATGCCTGTGAATTTTTACGGAGGCTTACTAGTCTTATACAAAACGCAGCTGTGCGCAACTAAACAATACTGAGATTAAATTAGCTGTGGAAGCTTTTTGGAACAGCTGATTGTATTATTGATTATTGCCAGGCCACGTTTCATTATCAGTTACTTGTTTGAGGTTAGTTATCGCTGCAAAGATGTTGACCATATCAGAGAAATGGTTTTTATGGTTGGTTTAATTTCTCTCATACAAAACAGGTCGTTCTGGTGGTTTCAGTTGAGAGCTGCTGTAGAGTTTCAAGAACCATTTCACAAACAGTCATCAAGCAACGGTAATGATAACTGTTGTTGAAAAGGTCCTGCTTGGGGACCCATTTAGGCTATACGATCTGTTTTGAGGTTAGAAATATACATATTTTTAGAATTTTTTACATTTACTTCGGTTTTTTAGAAAAAAAACACTTAGGCCTAGAAACAACAAACCATATCTAACTGGAGAGATGCCGTTGGATTTTCAATTAGGAAAAAATGTACATAACATACAACTAAACACTTAAGGGTCTTCTATACCTTGCGTAAAACAGCAAAAATATGCACTTCGTATTACCGTGTTTCGGACGCCGTTTTTCAACCTAAAAAGTTGTGAAACATCTTAAATTGTTCTAAAAGGTTTTGTGCTTTTGTCTTATACAGTCTCATAATTGAAAGAAATCGTCGGCAACTCCTTTTAATCAACCGTTTAAATGAGTAAAAAACGATTATTTTTAATGCATTTTTTGGGAGTTTTAAGCAATAATTTCCATATTTTAAGGTAACACGTAAAAACTATAAAGCCTTCTTTATAACTTAAAGTAGTTTCCCAGATTATTAATTTATAAATAGAATCCGAAACACGGTATTACGAATGCATGTTTCAACGATTTTGCGGCTTGAGTCAGGCCTTTTGCATTGAAATAATACTGTACACTCGGGAGTTTTCTTCAAGGTAAAGAAGAGCCTTAATTTACAGAAGCTGCCTTCAAGGTAAAACCTCTCACTTGTCTTTGATCCGGGCCCTTTTATGGGTATTTTACGTTTTCATCAATTTTAGGGGAACCGAACCGACTATGAGATCGCGTAAAAGAACAAATTGAGCAGAATAACCTCTTAGAGGTGTTTATTTGTTTAGACAAAACTCCCAAAATTTCGTTTAACACGAAAATCTCAAAAAAACCTTACTTCTGGTAAAAAAACTTGCTTCCGGTTGTTGGATTTTATTGGATACCAAACTCGTCCGAGCGACTTACTAAACCAACGTGTGCCCCAAATTTGGACCAAATATAACTAAAATGCGGTCGTTAGAGTACTAACATATTATATAGATATATATAAAGAGTGTTTATAAAGTACCTTTAACCCCCCTCATTATTTTTGTTATTAAAAGTTAAGGTGATCCGGAGCACATAAAATTTTATTTTTTTATTTTTTTTTTGGTTTTTAATGCCCTTTTATTTAGCTTAAAAACAAGGCTAAATTTATTATTATATCCATCTCTAAGTGGGTAAAAATACGTTTTTGGTTCGTATGTCACATAAGAATAAGACAAATTTCGTAACATATTCTTAATAATTTGATACGATTTATCCAATTTGAAAATAATTCAAATTGCCGCCTATGTTGGGAATTTTAATTTTGGTAGGGATATATAGCTTTTTCTGTAGTGCCTAACCTGATTACACAGTCTTTGATGATATTCAGCTGATGACAACCGTGCATATGGAGCTGGTATGTATTAAATATGTAAGTAAAACTTGAAACATGTTTTCCGGAAATCATATATTTTATTCACAAAAGGAACATTTAATAAAAATCTAACGTAATGTTCTGAAATTTTCAGGGGTTGTTTAATGGAGTATACTACAGGTTTTAAAGAGAGCATTTTGTAATATAAGTGATAATTTCTAAGTTATGACAGAGAAATATAACAAAAACTTGTCAAAATTCTATTATTTTATAAAAATAATGACAAAATGTATTCAAATGCTTGTATTCCAAAACCCTCTTGTTAAATTTTGTATTTAAGTAGTACTAACACACTGATAAAATTTTACTAATTTTGATCCAGCTTCTGAGAAAATGTTCTTAAATATTGTATTTTTAACATTGCCGAGATAGGGCGCTCCGGAGCCTCTCAAGAAAACTTGTTTGACATCTTGTGTTGCATAACAGAAAAACATTTTTCGACTTATCAGACCCTCTATGATTTTGGGGTGCTTAGCGGGTTGGACCCCGGGGGGGGTTAATAATTTCAAATATAAAGGTGAGTCATGTAATCATTAAATAAAAGCTTATTAAAATAGAAACTGAATGGCCCAAACTAGAGCTATTAAGTATCTTACTTAATTAATAGTTTTTAGATTCCTTACTTCGTTTCAAAGTAATGTGCAATCAAATTTCTGGAAAAGAATATTTGTATTATAACACCAAAGAAGGTCACTGTCCGTAAAAAAAATTACTTGACTTCATTTGAGCGATTCATTTGTAAAAAGGCAAAACTGAGTGCTATCACAAAACATCAGGAACAAAATGAGGAAGGTATTGCTATTCTATCAGTACATGAAAAGTGGTGCTTATCAGTTAAGTATCATAGTAGGAGCAAAAGGTAAAGGGTTGTATTCCTGGTTCCATATAAAATTTTCCCCCAAAGTTTTTCAAGTAGACATAGAATCTCAGATAAATTAGTGGTACCGTACTACATTTATTTACGTTTTTATTTTAAAAATGTGTTACAACCTCAACCTACAACTTACTCATTCCTAATATTAACAAATTAATAACCTGCATTGATGTTATGAACCAGAACTTTGCATTACTTTGAAACGAAGCAAGACAATAAGCTCTAGTTTTCGCCATTCTGTTTATCTTTTAATATGCTTTACAATGGTGTATTGCAAGACCTACATTTACATTTAAAATTGTTAACCCTCTCCCACTCTAAGATCCAAAATCTTAGGAGGTCAGACATGTCAAAAAAATCTGTCCTTTTATGCAACTCAAGGTTTATACAAAGTTTTGTTAATTTATTTCCAGTAACAAGAATAATAAAGGGGTTTAAAGAAACATTGTGAATACTCCGTATGTATATAATTTTAAATGACACCCAAAACGTGTTTGGTGACCGTGATCGGTGCTCATTATCCATTCCCGACCTTAGGTCTCACCATTAGAGTCACCACAATAGCTCATCTTTCGCATGGAAATTCGTATTCTATTATCTAATAATTCGACCACGCAGCTGAACCGCTGACGTGAGTTGAGCAAATTTCCAAAATTAAGTTTATAAGCCTATGTTTTAGGGTTTAAACCAACAATTTGAGAAATAGGTCTATCCACGACGGTGCTGAATAGCTGAAAAATGGTTCGCACGCCATTCCGCATATTGGGAGTATCTTCAATACACAATGCATTGCGTGTTTCGCACGCCATTCCGCATATTGGGAGTATCTTCAATACACAATGCATTGCGTGCTTCGCACGCCAATTCGAATGTTAAGGGTATCTCCAACGCACAAAACAATGCGTGCTTCGCACGCCAACCACCGTACTGCGAGTATCTTCAACACACACGAAGCATTGCGTATTGACCCCACGGTAGAATCCACCAAATGGCTTTGAACCGGGTACTTCTATGGTATTTTAAGTTTTGTTCGATTTTGAGGTAACCAAGCGAGCTATAAGGTCGCGTAAAAAACAAAATGTACAGAATAACATCCTACATTTATATTTGTAGAAGAAAAACTCAAAAACAAATTCATTCTCGTAGGAAAAACCACAAAAAATAGTTACCAAAAGATCAAAAAACGTGCTTCCGATTGTTGGATTTATTTGGCTAACCAACTCGTCCGAGCGACGTGGACGACCAACGTGTGTACCCAATTTGAACCAACGTGTGTTCTGGGGACCATGATCGATACTCATTTGCTAATTTCGACACACAACAAAACGTGTTTGGGCGACCGTGATCGGTTCTCATTGACCATTTCCAACCTTAGGTCTCTCCATCAGAGTTACCGCAAGTAGATCATCTTTCATGTGAAAATTCGCTAATAAAATACCTAAATTTACTAGCCATTCCCTAATAAAAAGTAATGTTAGTTTTCATTTTGCATTATCACGCAAACGGACAAGTTTTAATCATTCTGCTCAGTGAGCATCACCAGACGAATCTTGGATTGCAGCCAAACGAAATACATCCCATAACCTTAATGACTCTGTATTTGCACTTGAATAGCTTCAATAGGAATACGCCACGGTTAATGTACCTGAATTATGTACAGTATTACCATAACACAGTTAGTGACGCCATTATTTACACGATTGTGTGCTTGCAATCCAACTCCAGATTTTGCCATGCAAATTGATTCGAAACGCCGTGCGTATGTGAAATAAACAAGCAATAAAATAAATTATTCTGTTACTATTTCCCCAAGTTGTTCAAACTTATCAACTACTAGGGGAAACCCCTGCGTGCTACTAGCAACCCCGTTGTAACATTCTATACTCATAATCGTGTTATGTTTTCTTTATAATAAAGGTGTAGGATTAATAATACAGTAACCCCAAAACTAAGATGGTAAATAATGCTAAATGTTCAAATCTAATTACTTAGTATATTTTATAACAGCAGGAATAATAAAGGTTGAAATAACCAGCAAGGCTCAGGTCTTTAATAAAAACCTAACCTAAAAGTTAGAAATACAAATAATTGTTTCAAAGTTTTAAATCAGCTGTTAATATAAATATTAGAGTAAACAGCCGTTTTATGTGTTGCTAATATTTTATTCAATTGGTTGCAACGGTAATATACATGTGTTGGTTCATCATTCTAGGCCTAACGTAAGAATTTGTTCCAAATAAATTTACAAACATTGAAATAAAAAAGTTTTTGTCAAAATGAATTCCAGCCTATGTTACTCAGCGAAAGTGTAGCTTTTTATTAGTAAAACTATTTTTTCAATCGGTTTAGTAGTTACAGAGATTGTCCCCTACACACAAACAAACAATTTTTACCACTTTATAATATTAGTATAGAAGTATAGATTAAAGACTACTTTAAGTCTTTATAAACAGCCTTTTGTGGTAAGAGGGCGGAAGTAAAGCAAGCAGTAGTTGACTCGGTTTAAAGTTGACGGGATGTGACTAGTTACTGTTCTTATTCTTTCAATACTCTTAGTGATTATTTTTGCAATATTTTACTATGGTATTTAAGTAAAACCCAATGGACACGCATAGTTCGTCAATCACAATTCGAATGGAAAAGCAGTGACGTTTGTTGTACGTCATCATGGGCTGAATGGTTAATAAACATGTAGGATAGAAAATTAGTAACTAACAATTTCAATGTAACAAATTTACAAACATTGAAAGATTAACAGAAAAGTTCAATACCTCAATTAAAAAAAAAACTAAACCAAATTAAAATAAGGACAAAATACGATCATCAGTGTTGTTTCTTTTTAGATGTCTCTTTGTCCTTGCTCCAAATTACCGGTGTATGTAATAATTTTATCATCAATCTTTTACATGTTTGTATGACGTCAGGTATTTAATTTTCTCAGATTGTCGATATTTTAAATAATTTTATAATTTATCACGTTCAATTAAACAACAACCAAAGCCTACATAATGCAATTTTGTAAAACATGATATATTGTAAGCTAAGCTTTGGTTAATTTCAAAGTATACAAAACCTGTTATTCCCCTTGGGCACTGCTTCCAGCCAGCTCGTACATCAACGTCAAACCTGAGCAGATAAAAGTTGTATGCTGGCTACGTTTACAATATTATAACAAAGGTGATCATATTTCGTATGAAGGGTGTTTAAAAACTGTTTTAAGACTTTGCGAGATTATCCCACGTGTTCAAAATAAAAGGTGAAATGGTTTAATTTTAAGTACAAGATTTAAAAATAAAAAGCGAGATGGTTTAATTTTATGTACAAGATTAAAAAAAAATAATAATGTGCTTAAGACCACACTTTGGATGTGATAACTTCTATGATAACGAGGATTTTTAACTCAGTAAATGTGTACAGTTATAAGGATTATAAAACTGTAATCCTATTTGTTAAAATTGTTTATTTTTATCCGTTTTTATATATTTAAAGAAAGGTAAAAATATTATCATTTAGTTATTTTTTATTTCATATTGATAGATCAAATGATTTAGAAGTAGTTTACTATAGTAAGGAAATTAATAATCAATTATGTTATACGAAGATGTACGAATGTTTCCGAAGTTAAAACAATAGGTATCTTCTTTAAATTTGTATAAACGAATATATTGATGATAGAAGGTTGTTTTTATATACAGTTTATAACCTCAAAGCAAATCTTATAACGTATAGAAGCCTATATAACGTATAGTTATAGAAGCCTACATTAGTTGTATAACTAATATTTAAAAAAATCAACTTCACAAGAAATTTTAATGATTGAAGTTGTAAACATAACCCCAAAATATAAATCTACGCTGGGGTTTGTTTAAGAAATACAGATGATGGGCGAAATCAGCTGTTATATTATAGTAACTAATTCTTATGTGTTAATTTGGTTGCTACGGTAATAAATGTAAATGTATTAAGCATTCCCTCTGCACGCTCTGACATGTGTCTATTCAAAAAGTTTGCGTGACGCGAGATTTCAGAAACATAGTCAAGCGAAAGTGCCCAACGGGCCAATAAAAGTTTTCACTTAAAAAATTATACAGTTTCCCGGATATTGCATTCGTCTAAAGGTCAAACTGAAGCTCTTGTCAAGCTGAAATTGATTATCGCATTGTTGATCCATTGCAACTACAGATTAAAGTGCATCGCAGTAATACGGGATAAACAATCAGATTTTACGATAGAAATGCGTTGATTGTGACAGCCAATGAACCTCCCTTTTGCTGTTACAATATAGAAACGAATGCTGTATTGTCGTATCTGCTGGCTATGGTTGAATTTGAATAACGGAACAAAGAACAATATTGGCATTTAGGACATCTGTGCTTTGATCTATCACTAATATTGTCATGAAAGCTAGTTTTTATCAAATTTGAGTACTTTCAATTTAATTGTTAGCAAAACTGTCGCAAACTTGTTCATATCTATCAAAGTTCTACATAAAAGAGAGCAATAGGATGCAGGGGAAGTAAATAAATAGTTCGACCACGCAGCGGAACCGCTGAAGTGAGTTGAGCAAATTTCCAAAATTAAGTTTATAGGCCTATGTTTTAGGGTTTCAACCAACAATTTGGGAAATAAAAACAATTCACGACGGTGCTGAAAAGCTGCCACATAGTTCGCACGCCATACCGCATATTTTAAGTATCTTCAATACACAAAGCGTTGCGTGCTTCGCACGCTAACCCCCATATTGGGAGTATCTTCAACACACAAAACATTGCGTGCTTCGCATGCCAACCTCCGTATTGAGAGTATCTTCAATACACAATGAATTGCGTGCTTCGCACGCCAACCCCACGGTAGGATCCACCACATGGCTTTCAACCGGGTACTTCTATGGTATTTTACGTTTTGATCGATTTTGGGGGAACCAAGCGAGCTATAAGGTCGCGTAAAAAACAAAATGTGCAGAATAACATCCTTCATTTATGTATGTAGAAAAAACTAAAAAACAAATTCATTCTCGCAGGAAAAATCTCAAAACATATTTACTTCCGGTCAAAAAACATGCTTCCGATTTTTTTTTTTTTGGCTAACGAATTCGTCCGAGCGATGTAGACCATCAACATGTGAAAAAAATTTCAACCAAATCGGACTTGAAATGCGGCCGCTAGAGTACGAACACATATATACATAAATATATATACGGATATATATACGATTTTTAATGACACCCCAAAACGTGTTCTGGGGACCATGATCGGTGCTCATTTGCTACTCCCGACCTTGGGTCTTACCATAAGGGCCACTGCAATTGCTCATTTTTCCTATGGAAATTCGCTAAAATTGGCAATTCGGTATAAACGTGAACTTATTACTTGATAAACTTTAGTAAATAAAATGCGTATTTTAGAATTTATTTTCATTTTGAAGGATGTAAGTGATCGCCATTTTATTTAGATTTCTAAAAAGGCCGATTGTTTTCTTGGTTTCTATAATTATTAAGTGATGTCTTCTTACCGAGAAACCTTTAACTTAAATTAATTACTTCAGTTAAAAATCTTAAGTTGTGCAAATTTATCTAAATTTGATAAATGTCTGTCATCTTCAACTTGAAAGATGTTTTAAAAAATAAATCATATTTCTAAACTTTCCACCAATGTCAGCCTTCCTAAATCGACTTTAAACAAACGGACCCTGCAAAAAGTTTGCCCGAGATAGGACTATTTTACTACGTTAAAGTAAAGGCACCTCTTACAGCCACTGTCGCTGGATTATCCCTTATTTTAATCCTTTATACACTGCTTGTATAATAAAGTTCAGCTTTAAGGGAATTCGTTTTAATCAAGTATTCACGCTTTTGCCACGGTTACTTTCCTCTGCGCATTCATTACAAAAACCAATCGTTTATTTTAATGTATTCTCTTATTACTTGACGTTTTGTTTTCTGTTCTCGTTATTACCTATTGTTTTTCTTCCTCTGATTACCTCCTTTTTGGTTTTGTCTTTCTTCTCTTTCTGCTATATCACTCTCTTCGCTGTTCTCTCTAGCCTTCTTTTCTTTGTTTGAACAAAACCTAGAATAGTTTGTCAAAAACTTCCAACAACTTAAAACAACGCATAACCAAAAAATGGTGGTGACAAATATGTGTAATATATAGGATACACAGGCCGATTTTTAAAAAACCATATTCAATAAATCCCCACATTTATAGTAGACTAGCTGCCAGATCCCGCTTTGCACGAATAGACAAATCAAAGTTCAATGTATATTTAAAAAAAAAATATATCAATAAATATATTATACTATGTATTTCTTATGGGGGTTTTTAATAACTTTGACCCCCCCAAACCTCCCCTAAAATTTCGAATTTTTTAAAACCCTTTCTTAGCAAGCACCTATGGTCCTATGGGAAGCTACATACCAAATGTTATTCCAATCCGTTCAATGGTTTTGGAGAAATCGTGATTTAGTAACTTTGACCCCCCAAACCCCCTTTAAAATTATAAATTATTTAAAACCCTTTCTTAGAGAGCACCTATGGCCCTAGAGGAAGCTACATACCAAATTTCGTTCCAATACGTTCAGTGGTTTTGGAGAAATCGTGATTTAGTAACTTTGACCCCACCCCCCTAAGATTTCGAATGTTTTTAAACCCTTTATTATCAGCACCTACGGCCCTAGAGGAAGCTACATACCAAATTTCATTTCAATCCGTTTGATAGTTTTAGAGAAATCGTGATGTAGTAACTTTGACCCCCCTTCCCCAAACCCCCTAAAATTTCAAATTTTTTTAAAACCTTTCTTAGTGAGCACTTATGGCCCTAGAGGAAGCTACATACCAAATTTCGTTCTAATCTGTTAAGTAGTTTTTGAGAAATCGTGATCAGTGAGTCAGTGGATTTGGCTTTTATATAAATAGACTAGCTGACACGTACGGCGTTGCCCGTAATTAGTATTTTCAGTCTTTTTAACGTAATTGTAATCTTTTGAAGTGTTCAGTTAGTGAGTGGTATTTGGCTTTTATATATATAGATCTTAAATAATAAAAGCACTATTGTCATAATAATAAAACATCTGAAATTATGATTTTAGTAACTTTGATCCCCCCAAACCCCTTGTAAAATTTCGAAATTTTTCATACCCTTTCTTAGAGAGCGCCTAAGGCCCTAGAGGAAGCTACATACCAAATTGCATTCCAATCCGTTCGGGCGTAATTTGAGGATGATCAAAAACGCATTGAAAACGCAAGGAAAAATGCAAAAAACGCCTATTTCTGGCGTAATTTTGGGAGAATCTCAAACATTTTTTAACAGACTACTTTTAGGCCTTAAACGAACCTAAGTACCAAATTTCAACATTTTCTGCCAATTAGTTCTCGAAAAAGCTGAGAAATCGCAAAAAATCGCTAGAAAAACGCGAATATTGATCGTATCTTTGGGATGTTTTCAAAATCCGTTCTTAGTGCGCGTCTAAAGGTCCAACTGAACATGCATGCCAAATTTGAACTCATTTGGTTCAGTAGATTTTTAGTTCTGCTGATGAATGAATCAGTGCCATTTCGCTTTTATATAGATAGATAAACTAAAATAAAATTTCGCAAAACATATTATATCATGTCGAAAATAAACAGGAAAATAGTTTTACATAAAGGCACTCTTCTCAATATCCAAGAACAATATAAAATTTACAAAGCACAAAAACCAAATTTATATACGATCCAGAGAACTGTTTTGTTTCTAAAGTGTAACTACAGATGTTTGACCTTTAAAATAGCAAGCTTTATGTCTTATATGTTTTGTTTACGTTTGCTTTTATTTTGCTAACTTAGCCTAAAAAAACTCTTAATTTTGAAGAATTATTTGTATTACTGTACCTTATTCTAAAGCTGCGCGCACACTGCACCTACCGGTAAGACCGGGATTTTTTATAAACGTCAAATGCATGTTTCAAATGCAATACCATACTGACCGTCAATGAACAATTAACCACTTGCGCAGTTTTAAAAAAAGTCGGAGTGAAAGAACTTTTGGACAATCCACGGCGTGCCGTGTCGGTCGGTGTTAGAGAGATTAGAGGTTTCAATCCCGGACCATTTTACGGTCCCGTCAACGGTACAGATTTTATTAAATAACTAGGGGAAACCCCTGCGTGTTCCCCACGCCGACGCCATTATAACCTTCTATACGCATAATCATGTTATGATTTCATTTTAATAAAGGTGTAGGATTAATAATAACCCCAAAGCTAAGATGGTAAATAATGTTAAATGTTCGAATCAAATTATTTCGTATATTTTATAACAGCACTTATAATAAAGGTTAAAAGAACCAGCAAGGCTCAGGTCTACACTTTAATAAAAACCTAACCTAAAAGTTAGAAATACAAATAATTACTTCATAGTTTGAAATTAGCAGTTAATGGAAATATTAGAGTAATCAGCTGTTGTATCTGTTATTTCATTCAATTGGTAATAAAATTAAATACATGTGTGGTTCATCATTCTAGGCCTATCTTAAGATTTTTTCTGACTAAATTTACAAATATTGAAATAAAAAACTATTTTATAAAAATGAACTCTAGCCTATATTACTCAGGGATAGTGTAAACAAATTTCACCTCTTTATAATATCAGTTCAGATCAATACTACTCAGTAGCCATGAACCAATATAACCGAGCCAAAGGTACTTTGAACAGTCTGCCAAGTGTTCCAGTAAACACTACCGGGGTAATTACTTCTCGCTAACTACTTGCTGGTGTCGCTTGGGTAATTGTGTTTACATTAATTGCGCTGAGGTAAAGCGATTCTTAACGAGGTTTAAATATTACTTAAATGTTATTTTGCTAGGATACATTTTCGATTTCCAAACATAACATTATGACACAATAACAGATCTATTGGTATTAGGTTGGGAGTAACAGTTCCATTACTACAATACTCTTATTCAAACACAAGCAATAAAATAATTCGTTTTTTTAGTCTATACTTTTTACTTATTATGTTGTTTACCAAACTTTTTTGCATCGTTCAAACTATAAGAAAACACAATAATCCTAAATTGGAATTTTTTTAGTTGCAAGTATAAATACTTGCAATGTCTAAACTAGGGGAAACCTCTGCGTGATCCAAACGCCAACCCCTTTGGAACCTTTTATACACATATGTTTTCTTTATAATAAAGGTGTAGGATTAATAATAGATGTTCAATGAGGACTGTGGTGAATTTAAACAATTAGAAACACTGAAGCTGTAAATCTTATTGCTAATTTATTGATTAGTTTATTTTATATTATTTTC
>JAGFPH010009986.1:0-13021 GCA_018207615.1 Philaenus spumarius
ATCGCGTTAACCCGACTAATATAATTATCTAACTAGCATTTACTACAATCAGTTAGCTTTAAAATGAACTATTTCGACTATCGATAGGAGGTACTAGCTAACAGTGGAAAATAGAGAGAGTAAAATTATGTTGCCGGACCGCGTTTACAGGTTTTGTCGATGCCTATTTTGAAAAATGAATTAGTAATGTATGCTTATCCAAAAATGAAATTTGCTTATAACAAATTGTAGAGAATAAATCATAGAATTGAACTGTATACTTGAAAATGTTAAAATGACCTTATTTTATAAATATATTTCACAAATCTCTCGCTAGCACTAGGCATCCAAAGCCAGACGCATTGTCCCATGCTTGAAATAACCTAGTTTGAGCATGAATTAGGATTTAGACTATGTTAGTCCCGAAAAGGTTAATTAATTACTATATGTTTGTTGAAAATGGGAGAACAAAACTACTGTATTTTTAAATAAAGAGCCTTTAATTAATTAAATGAAAAAGTAACACTTTTACATGTTAAGTGTATGTACATAAATGAATGTCATTGCTTGCTTGTCATAATCAGTTTGACACCAGGCACCTACACTAGCTTCGCGGAGGGAAGGACAATAGCGCGCGTAGACAGAATCATTATTTTGCGAATTGCAGTACGTTCCCGTCTAATTTTTTTCCTGAAATTCTGAAAGCGATTCAAATAATCAGCGATTCGGATAGTTGGAGTTTGGATGGTTGGAGTTTTATTATATCTCCTGTGGTTTTGTTTGTAAAGAAACGAAATTCAACTGTTTTTCACATAATTAAATGCAATTTACTTGTATGAAAGTTCTCAAATACATATTTTGAAGCTATGAGGAAAAGGGCAAGGAGGAAGCTTGATGGAATTGATGAATATTTAGTAAACATTTGAAAGTCCTTAAAAGTAAACAATTCAACTATCTGAAACTTCTCAGCACGCAGCAGTAGTCAATTGAGTACTCTGAGACAACTCGACTTTTATTGAATATTTCATATACTAAAAATCATCTAATCTCAATAAAACAAAATCCATTAACGGAAATGTTTTAAACCTAATCCTTAACGTGCGGCTAGCGCCTTTAAACGCGGCACGACCCAAAATTTAAGCGTGGTTAGCGCCTTTAAACGGAAATACACAAACACATGCTTAGATGATTCCATAGTTCACGAAACTTCCAATAGAGTGCAGAGTGATATTCTTTGAGTATGTTTAGACCAAATAAAAAATATAAACAAAATCTGTGACACCTTATCGGTCTGTATTCTGTCGCCAGAGCAAATGGGTCTACTATCACAAGTGTTCTCAGCACGGCTTACGCCTATAGAAACATCTGTTTCACTCATCTGTTCCTTGTTTGTTTGTACTAATAGCTGACTGATATTCTTTTTGAAGTTTTCGTTTTGTATATGTTTTTCTTAGTTTAGTGCGTAATTATTTTATTTTTAAACAACAATAAGTATTTTAGTTTTTATGTATTTAGTTTTTGACTAATTATTAAAAATTCTGCTAAGTATAGTTTTAATTTTTTTTAATTCTTAAAAAATATTTAAAACAAGTTTAAAATTAGCTCAGTAGGTCCTACTTAACAATAAGAATCAAAATTTAAAAAGAACATTGAGAAAATAAATATATATATTTTTAATTCTAAATAAGCGGTACCCCGTTTAGTTTAGCACTTTAAATTGTAGTTGCCTAAACATCTAACTCCACGCAAGAAAACAAAAAGAAATTAGGCATCTTGTCACTTTTTTAAGGCTCATAATCGCTACACAGTTATTTCGAAAAGAATAAAAGGACATCTTTGGATTCGTCAAGATTTAAACTTTCTAACACTGCCTTCCAATCGTTCGTCAAACTTATAGTTTCTTAGATATGAAGTTTTCTGGAAACCCTTGCAATGGACAGATTTTAACCAATGAGAAAGCACATTTTGAAATCGCTATATTTGTATAATGATATTTATAAAGATTTGAAGAGGAAACTTTGTATTTTCGTTTGATATAAGGTAAACCTCATTTAATGTTCAGATTCTATTCGGGTATTTCCGTGAAATACAGATATTTGTTCAAATCAATAGGCGAGTTATCCCTTACTTTTTCCATTGTCCACACCGTCTGGAACTGTATACGATACGTTAGTGAGAGTTTGGTTTGTTTGATCTAATTTAGTCAAACAAGTCAAACAAGTGGAACAAGTTTATAAAATAAGATTTTTCAAGTATACTGTTCAATTCTATGATTTATTCTCTACAATTTGTTTTGATAATATTTAATTTTTGGGTAAAGCATATATTTGTAAATTACTATTCAAAATAGGCATAATTTTGTTAGCAGTCTTGTAATAAGAACATAAAAATAAATTTTGAAATTGGTATACTGTATATTTTTATATACTATTTAGATCTAAATTACAAAACTTTTATTAAAAATAAAAAATATTTTATGAAACAAATACAAAACAATTTTTATTACTTTTTATGTAGGCATAAAGTTGGATTTTTTCCGTTACTGGAAATTTTGTGCTCCTCGAGCTAGTAACTTTCAAATTTTACATCGATAAATTATTTTTTAGTTGAATATATGAATTCTTTAGGCCTTTTTCTACAAAAAAGCTATTGAACACTTTTGGATTGGGATATCATTACTATATTTGGTGAATTTTTGGAAAACGCTTGCAAAACTTACCAAAAAGGCTTGGCATTGTAGAAAGTTTGCAAGACAGGACCTGGGTTACAATATTTTCCCGTGTAGGGAAGGCGAAGGGATATATTAGCTGATGCAGCCGTGAATGTGATCAAAATGCTTTCATTGTTTGAAGTGTATTATAGGAAAACCATGTGTGCATGAAAAATATAAAGCCATGTCCGACAAAAAACTACATTTTTATATTCATTGTGGCATCAACCGACTGCATAAAATAACAGATAATAAAGCTGATTCGGATAACCTGCTAAGCAACATAATTTCAGGTTAGGCCTAGTTTATTTTATTTTACCTGGCTCAATCGCAACATGCACACATGATTTTGTGCACATCTACGGCACAGTACCCTTCGAAAGATATAACCTTCATTCTTCTCCTTTTATTATAATAAATACTAAAAAAGCTACTTCGATTTTTGATGCTTCCACATTAATATAATGATAACATCCGTGCTTCAACACGCTATTTTCTCGTACTGACCTACAAAAAAAATGGAAAAAGAAAGAAATGTGTAGAACAAACTAAGACAGTAAATAATATTAAATGTCTAAATCAAGTTTTATGGTATAACTTAATTATAAACGTTAAAATGAACCAACATGTCAGACCTACTGCAAAACATAAATATAACCTATAAATTAGAAATACAAATATTAATTGTTTCTAATTTTGAAATCATCAGTCATTTATAAGAAATATTATAGTAATCAGATGATGTACCAACGGCTGGTCTTGGCATTTTAAATGGACAAATATTTTAAATTACAGTAGAGCGCTAATTACCCGAACGTCATTAGAAACGTCAGTTAATTGAAAGATTCAAATTTCACGCCACGCCAACACTACATGAGCGCGTCGGTCCGGTTCGTTTCACTGTTCCAAGTCCACCTGTATGCCTAACTTCATTTGCGCCACTGACATCAGTGTTGTTTTAAACATCCGTATTGTTTGTTGTACCGTGTGACTTCTAGCAATGGCGGCGAAACGTAAACGTGTTGTGCTTAATCTTTCTGACAAATTTATAATTGTAGAACGGTTAAAAAAAGGTGCAAGTGGATCAAGCTTAGCTCGGGAGTTTGGTGTTGGAAATTCAACGATAACTGACATTAAAAAGAACAGTGAATCTATCACAAAGTTTGCTTGTGTGCTGGACACTGAAGACGGAAGCTGATGATGAAGAAGCCTTCCAATGCTTCGAGACTGCTCTTAAATGGTTGGAACAGAAAGACGATTGCGATGCCGAGAGTCTTTGAAACTCCTGCGAAACTTGGCGGCAAAAAAAACGAGTCTCAAAACTCAAACATGTTCGACTTTTTCTTTTAGGTTAATTTTGTATTGTTTTTATCACATCTAAGTCAACAAACCAAAAACATTTATGTACTGTATGTGCAATTCCTATTTTATGTGTACAGTATGCAGTATACATAAATTTAAATTAAAGTATTATTTCTAGTCCAATAACGTGTCTACAATCAACAAAGAACTAGACTTTTTTCCATAAATGATCGATTATCCGAACACCTCCCTGCACCAATTGTTTCGGATAGTCGGCGCCCTACTGTATTTGTTAATCCAGTATTATCCCCCACCAACTTGAGGCTCCCCTTTAGATTGATCAAATTTATAGGCAATAAGAGCACAGTTTTCACATAATTTTTTTTATTTACCAAGTGAATTTTTTTACCATAAGTGATACGGATAAACTGCCAAGTGGATAATCTTGGTCGAGAGTTGACTTTTAATAATAATTTTGTCCTTGTTCCTTACTTCTGATATCAATCACACTGTGATACTTAAAACGTTCACAAATAATGTCTCGTATAACATTTAAAAATTAGTCTTTCATTACAGAAAATTTTATATTCTTCTTTATACAAATTCAGAAGGATAAAGCATTTTGATCGTATTTTTTCACAACCTCAATTTGTCATTTGAAAAATAGTTTTGTTCCCATCTAGAAACTTCTAACTTTTTTAAAAGTTTGTGCGAGAAAGATTCGTACAATCGATTTGCCGATTGCAATTATTTTGTTGTCGAAACGTAATAAAAGTAATAAAATAATTTGTAAGTGTTATATTACGTTCCTCAATTCAATGTTATAAAGTTTACAATAAACAATACTTGGACATGTAAAATTAACAAAATATTTGTTCCAAACACATATCACTTATTGCATATTATACATTCAATAAAACAATAATATAGCTATATTTCAGGATAAACCGTAAATAAAATAACATTGTTTTTTCAAAATATGTTTAAATAAAGAACATTATTTCGCATTTTGAAATAATTTAAAATTAGTACTTCACTCTATGCACATTCAAAATGGAGAAATGAGGCATTAAGTTTGCTAGAGTATAAATGCCAATATATTAGGGGTGGCCGTTTATATGATTGTTGGTAGTCACATATTCAAAAATTATGAAAAGCCAAGATTTTTCCAAGATCGGTCCCCATTTATATGTATCTCCCCCATTAACAAACCAACTACACTTGACAATCTACCAGACTGAAGCTATTCAGCATCTACAAACTTACAACTTAAAAAGTTGAAGTTGCTGCTGCAAGATAAAGCAAAATGAATAATAGAACTTGTTCAAACACCATAAGGATTAAAACTTTTTTAAACATATTTAGAATTTAAATGGTCAAATCACTTTGTTGTAAAAAAAGTCTGACAACAAATTCTGCAGAAGGGCTAGCGATGGACGATATATGTTTAAAAAGGATTCAATCATCGATTTGGGAATCTTCGAGCTTCAAAACCGTTATCAGCATTTCTGAAGGATCTTGCACGCGACCCATTTCAAAGCCAGTAGTGATCGACTCGACATCTTTAGAACTAGAGCTACTGGCACATCGAGTGGACCGAAGGACGAAATACTCAAACGAATAAAACAAAGTGGTTGTTTGGTTAAAGAGTTTTGAAAAATATCCATAAGTAAGGAAATGTGCTACAACATTGTTCTCTGTTATAATTGGCTTTAAAATTCATTAAACTGATTTATGATTGTTGTTGTGTATGAGCCGCATCATAGTGAGGGCGAGCCTCGTCACGGCCACCCCTGCTATATATTAAGGCTCCAATGTAGTGCATCTACAAACATTAACATAGTGATAAACTTAAACACATTTGCCAATGTCAAAGTTATTATCTACGGATTATTATAAAAGTTTAATATTCCTTTTGGCTTTTTCACAAATGTTTGTTTTTCTTATAATGATTAATAATAGTGATATTTTGAAAACATCTATTTGATAAATGATAAACCTAAGACTCAATATATTTACCTAATCCCAAATGTTAAATCATACTATTGAAGGAGTTGAGTATTGGCTCTCATTACTGATCAGCTAATCATTAACCCTTTGAAGAGTACGAGTTTAACCGTGAAAGGAGTAGCGATGCACCGGTAAGTCGTGTTTAGTTCGGCCGAATGGAGTAACGACGTACCGGTACTTTTTTTGATGCAACATGAATCAGCTGTAGTTTTATTAATATTAAACGACAACAAGGTTTTATTATGGACAGTTCGTGTTCTTGGGTGTGATTGGACACAGCTGATTCAGTTATTTGGTGGGGAAATCTAATCTGATTGGGCAATCGCATGATTTCTGTCACCGTCGCAGTTGTTGCAGGCTGCAAGCGCTCGTTAACTGAGTTAACTACCTCAGTCCTTACTTGTGATAGGTTCTCACAAACATAGTAAAACATATGCTTTTCGTTTGGCTGGAAACCGACCATACTTAAAAAGAAAAAAAGCCCGTATATAACAGTACAACCAATCTGTTGTTCCTCTTAGAGAAAAATTAACATCTCAAGTAAATAAATAAAAGCTGCCAACAATGATAGAAAGCAGAAATAGCCTGGAAATTATATTAGCACAAACAGATGTTTGCAATGTAAAGAAGAAGAAATGGGAACAGAAAGAAAATTTTCAGATTTGCTTTGTTGGGACTGATCAGAAGATTCTGCAAAAGATAGTTTTTATGTAGGACTACAAGATATTTAATCTTTAAATTTATTATTGACAGATCAGTCTTGTCCTATTTTGTGAAATGGGTGTGTGAATTTCAGAATTTGTGATAAGCATATAATGTTACTTTATTGATAAATAAAACATTGAAGAGTGTAAATGGACTATTTTAATCAAGGCTCACAATCAACCCGACCCCGAGATCATAATGGTAAATGCTTAGTATAAAGTACGTAATAAGTACCAAGAGCAATTGCACCAAATGGCGACAAGCATCCTTTTTGTACGCGACAAGCCACTTTCCACGTCCAACGCCAAATCGAAGAGTTCAAAAACGTCGATACGTTTGTTCAAACACCAAAACGAAAAAAACCAGAAGATACTCAATTCGAGTGTCTAAACTGAAATTTTGCCCTATAAGTTCATCCGTGTTTTGTAATATTTCATACAAAGAAAAACTTTTTAAAAATTTAGTTTTTGTACCATTTCAGACCAAAAATAACTCACTAAGTGTTAAAGGTATTGATTTTGTCACTAAATAAATCTGTTTATATCAAAAATTGTAGTTTTGTTTATTCCTGAGTGTAGTTTTTATGTATATGGACACTATTCCTGTGAGTAGTGTGCTCTGGTGTGAGTAGTACCGGTACATCATTCCTCCTGAAAGGGTTAATTGAATGCTGAGAACCGGACACTTCATTAAGTGCCATAATCTGTATTCAATACATTTCTTTTTAACGTATATCAATTAAATTTGTTGAAATAATAGAAGAATTAGTAAAACATAGTTTGTTTACTAAATAAATAATTCTCCAAATCTCCCATCTAAAGCTCCGGTAAGCTGATACGACTTCATTCAATTGGTGCTCATCTTAAGAAAAATTTGTAAGTGATGTTTACAAGACCGACTGTACACCATCAGAAGTGCGCAGTTAACCTTACGATCTGTACTCAAAAGAATTGCGATGCTTTTGGAATATCTTGCATACGAGATTAGGTAAAATATTGTTCGCAACAAGTGTATAAAATCTTCTTTATAGCACCTTTTCCTGGTGTTGTAAAGAAAACAATTACAAAACTTCAAACATTACTTAGGAAAGTTAAAACTTAAAAAAAAAATATGTTATACTTTCTGCACATGAAGGAATTGGAGAAACAAATATGTCCGAAATAAATAAAATTCAATATTCTGGCAAAATATACACATTATTATAAGGTTTATACAAATTTGTAAACATATTACCAACTCCAAATGAACCAGCCATTAGAACTTTATGTTCACCTATTCTTTTGTTTGTATTTTACGAACATAAATTAACAAAATAATCTTTCAAATTTGTCATTTAATGTGCAGGTATTGTTGGATAAAAAATATACCAAATTAACAGAAACAGTGCACCTTCAGTAGGCCTATTAAATTTATCAAGCCGAACGGCTATCGAACGTTTCCCAATATAAGAGATCAAATTGTTTTGGGTTGGATTTCCAACATGATAATTTATTTACAAAGAAAATAAACTATAAATGATTTTATATAACTAATAATAAATGTAACGTTTACTTTTTATAGAGAAGGTTGCATTTCAGGAGAGAGTACGAAGAGACGGCAGATCCACGCAAGAAATCATAAATTACCTGGAAACAAAGCTAATATTATTAGTATTCATTATTGCTTCTTAACTCTGAAACGTTAGGTGTTACAAAAATATTTTACAATTGTTAAAAGTTAAAAAAAATGAATAATGAAATTTTATACTAAGTGTTAGTAAAACAAAATGCTTTATGAATTAAAAAACAATGATATGTGAATTATTTAATTAAATTTACTGAATATATTAATTCACTTCTACTTCAAACCAATCATGATAATTGATTCACTTTAAAAAACACAATCTAACCTCAAACCTGTTGTTTATTCACATATAATTTTATTCAATGCATGATGTCGCCAGATCTGTGGTTGTGTTCAGACTCTATGTCCGCTTGATTTGAATCACAGATGTCATGTTATAACCTCTGTGGTACAACTTTGGCGGCTAAACGTATCTTTTGCGCGCGAACAAAACCAAGATGGCGTCATTTTTCTTCATAGCTCACATGTGAGTCCTTAGCTGAGATTGTGTTAAACAGATCTGTACCGTGTACTGATGTTTTTAGTCAGGTTAGTAGCGGTTTGCTCAAGTGCCAGCATTCGCGCAGGTATCTGTACTCGTATATTTACTAACCTTCACCAACCTAGCGAATAACGATACAATGTGAAAAGAATACAAACCCTAAAACTACAGTATGATGAAAACAAGATAGTATTGTGTAGTAGACCTAAGGAGCAGCTAGGATCGTACCAAAACAATGTCAAATAAGCATAATGTATTCATTACAGGAATTACCTTCCTTCAGACCAAACAGAAAGATATTTAAAATAAAAAAGTAAATTCCACTAATTATCTATACAACTTTCTCACAAAAAGTTTTCTTTTTGCCTAAAAATAAAAAAATGTTTTGCTTTGAATATTTGTTGTCATCACTTTTATGCTATAAAAAAACTTTGTAAAATTTTTCATCACAATTAATTATAACACTTTATAAATTTTGAGTGAAACAAAAGCTAACTTACTTATTTGTAGATATTTTCATAGTTTTCTCTAAAAGGTGGAATATTTTTTTATACAAATGTTGTATGCAAGTAGGTAAAATAAGAATGTGAAACGCTTTGTCCATTTTCTCAGTTAAATATTGTTTGTGGACTTAGTTTTTTGTGGAATTGGTTGTACCACCGCCAAGGCAGGTTGGAGATGTAGAAGGGATGACCACCCTTTAGGCCAGACACACTCCTAGTCTGCGCCAACTGCAGGTTGGCTAGGATACCAAATTTAAGGGGAACATTTTTTATATTTAAAGTTTTGCCATTTCTTTAACCATATTAGAATGGAAAAAAACTGATTTTTACATTTTGTATGTCTTGAAAACTTGATATCGTAAAATTCTAAATAAAAATAGTGTTAATAATCCTAAATAAGGCCGTTTCAGTTGCAACAGTATCATACAATTTTTGAATTTTTTGGACAATTGGATTTGAAAACAAATACTTTCTACAAGTGTGAAATAGTGGAGTTTCAGTTGAAACCCAGTGTCTAAACTCATTTTTTTGCACACTATTCTTACTGTACAGGTGGTCTGTATATCCAATTCTCTGTGCACTGGTTGCAATTCTTTAAATAAGTTTTATAAAATATAAAAAGAAATAAGTTCACACAAAATATGCAGCTACAGAGGTTTTTTTTCAAAAACAAAAACATTGAAAATCGTCACACTATTCAGTTATTAATTTACAAACAACTTTGTTCACAATGTGTTGCGACATGTGCGAGACATATTGTAAACAAAGAGACATATTGTAAAGTTTGGCCGTAATGAAACACTAAGCATTATATGTAAGAGACGCAAAATAAGTTAGAGTTAATTAACAAGATGAATTTAATAATAAATAAAACAATAGTTTGATAATAGCAGACATAAATTATGAATAATGTAGTATACAGGGTGTCCCCAAACTCTCTGGGCCCCTTTTGTGGATATGTTCCTGGGATCCAGACAAACATATTTCATAATATAAATATGGGTCTACGGTGCATATTTTTCGTCTGTCTGTCTGTATGTGTTTTTTACATAATACTTAGTATTTTTGGAAGTAGAAAAGATATTGAGCTCAAACTTTGTATACCTATTTGTTGCATAACCTTTTATCACTGTTCTTTTATAACGAAAAATTAGAACATTATTTTAGTTCTCAAAATGGCGGCCGATTATGATTTTTGACGTTAACTATCTCAAAAACCGCTAACTTTACAAAAAAATTACAATAGACAAAAATTTTGCTTTTTTAATGACAAACGCAATGTTTTTTTTTATTTTGTCTGTAGCTCAAAGGATAGTAGAGATATTGACAAAAGAAAGGGAAAATGTATTTCTTGGTAGTTGTCAACAATACCCAGAATTACTCTAGAAACAAAATGTTTTAGTGTTCTTATGAGCTAAAATAATAAGTTATTTGCATAATGTTCCGGGCACTTTCTGAGCTGACTCCACTAGCAAGTGCCTATCACTTTTATTCACCCTTACTTTACAGTGAAGAACAGACGTCTACATTTTTAATTGATATTGTACAGATCCAGTTGGACACAACAAAGAGTGGGGGCCCCTCTTTACTTACCTTCTCGGACACATTCCCCGAGTGAGGGATCTGTACATACAGTTACATTTAAAATTTGTCAAACCTTTTGACCAATTAATTTCTTTTTTTTTAAATGAAATATTTTAAACTAAAATCTAAAAAAAGTACGAATTTTTTGTTTAGTAAATTCATTATTAATATACATTTGTAAACATATTGTTACAAATTACACTGCTCTAGCATAAAGCAAAAGAAAGTTACAAACGATAAACAAAACACTTGCTTATTCAGCAAAACTAATTGTTGTCGCTAGACGTGCACAGGCCGAATTAACTACTACCTCGATGGGTTAAAGGTGGTTTGTAAATTCAGCAGATTCTGAAATCGAGTGAATCTGTTGATTGCAACAGCTTAAAATAAATGAAATAGTATAGTTCATTAAAATTTATTTACAATGATAAAAAATAATACAAATAAAAAAAACTATGTAATAAAGTAGTATAATAAAATACAAAATATACAAATATGTCATCGTGTGATATGTTTTGTCTCATTGACTCACATTAGGCTATCATCGCTATCTTGCATTTGTAAAAGCGGCAGTTCTTGTGAGGACTCAGCTGGAGCAAGCATACATTCGTTTTGTGGAAAATCATCTTTGTAAAAAAAAGGAAAACAACATTAGTAATTAATTTATTGACACATTTTTCCTTCAGCACTAATTCTTTCTGCAAAGCCTAATGTTAGAAATCAGGGTTAGTACAGAATTTTAGTGGTTCATTTCCCTGACCGACTCTTTTTTTAAAATTATTTTACTATAACATTTGGATTAAATTTTAGTAACATAAATTATATGGTATACATTTTAGCCTCCTCCTACCACACATCTGTTTTCCTTACTTCAGCATTCACGGAACACAAAGAAAGCATGAGTATTTTATCATACTGCCCCAGTACAGATTTAATTTTAAATAATTCAAAGGCGCTGAATAGCTGCCTATGTGTACGAAATATATTAGTAGAATTTGTTTTCACCTAGGTCTCCAGCCACGGCTTACGTTCTGCTTCGTTCAACTTGCTCTACGAGTTCCACCTTGACCTTGCGGTATCAAGTTACTGACTGAAGCGCTTCACTCGCAGCGTACAGACTCGGCTGTTGGCCTCGGTTCAGAAGACACCCCCCCGTGGATTTGAACGACGTACTTTTATGGTACTTTACGTTTTGATCGATTTTGGGGGAACCAAGCAAGCTGTAAGGTCCTTTAAAAAAATGTGCAGAATAATATCCTACATTTATTTTATTAGAGAATATATAAAAAATTTCATTCAAGTACAAAAAATCTAAAAAAAAAGTAGTTACTTCCGGTCAGAAAACGTGTGTCCGGTTGTTGGATTTTTGTGGCTAACAAACTCGTCCGAGCGACTTCAACAAGCAACGTTTGAACCAAATTGGACTTAAAATGCAGTCGTTAGAGTGCGAACACATTTATGCAAACATTTTAAGGACACCCCAAAGCAAGTTCTGGGGAACATGATCGGTGCTCATTTACTACTCCCGGCCTTAGGTCTCACAATAAGGGCCACTGCAACAGCTCATCTTTCCTAAGGAAATTTGGTAATAAATAGTTTGATTACCATTAGTATAGTTAAGTTCAGTTTTTTTCTAGTGTTGATGATAAAAAAACATTTCCTGGGAATATATAGTGCAATGGGAGGAAACAGTTCACTTTTAGTGTTTAGATTTCCCGAGTTTATTTAGGCTCATTTAAATATAAAATAAAGCTTATTTTCATAAAGAACTTTTTATTGAAAAAATATTATTAGATTGTTTTTTATACAAATATTTACTGTTACCATACGTTTAATGTTACATGTATTATAATAAAGGTGTAGAATCAATTATAATACCAAAGCTAAGATGGCAAACACAGTTAAATGTACTACAACGGACAAAACTCGTTGCAGGTCTTGAGTTTAAATTTGCAATTAATTTTGTAAGTTTGAATAATAGGGACTTGCAGTGAGTTAAAGCCAAATGTAGGTCACGAGATCAGCATGTATACGCGGGCGGTCTGTTATCGGGTAGAATTAAACTTTTGGACCCTGCCTGTCTGAAAAGGATTGGGAACTTATAAAAATTACTTAAAAGATTCC
>JAGFPH010009986.1:24728-43144 GCA_018207615.1 Philaenus spumarius
TGGATCAACATTCAGTGTGGGGTATCGTTTTATATGTTTTAGGGTACGGTAAAACCGATTTTTGACATTTAAAAAGTCGTAGCGCGTCGGGATCATGTTTTTGAATCAACATTGATTGTGTGGTATCGTTTTAAATGTTTTTGGGTACGGGAAAACCGATCTTGACAGTTAAAAAGTCGTAGCGCGTCGGGATCACGTTTTTTGATCAAAATTTTGAAAATCCAGTGTGAGGTAACGTTTTATATGTTTATGGGTACGGGAAAACCGATTTTGACAGTTAAAAAGTCGTAGCTCGTCGGGGTCTCGTTTTTGGATCAACATTTTTAAAATACAATGAGAGGAAAGTTGTATGTGTTTTTGGGTATGGGAGAACTGATTTTGACTGTTAAAAAGTCGAAGCGTGTCGGGATCACTTATTTTTTAACTAAATGTAACAAATGAAAAGTAATTGTTAAGTTTAATTTTCTTTCAATTCGTGTGAATTGTCCGGACGATTTTCAGTAGTGACTATGGTAGGTAATTCGGTAATTATATTGGAACTAATTAAACATAACATTTAAATTTGTTTTAACCACTTAAGTATTTTTCCCGTGTTACACTGTAAAATATTTTATAAAATATGTTATAAACATATTTTATAAAATATGTTGTGTAATGGTATCCACCTATTATAAAAGATTTGAAAAGTGATTCTCTTCTATAAAACATTTTGGACATGTACTAAAAGGTAAAAATGTATCTATACTAACATTTTATAAAAGGTAAAATGCCAACCTCTTAAATTTTATAAAAGAAATGTTATAAAAGAAATATATTATAAAAGATGGCCCATTATACTATAAAGATCTTTTTCAAAGAACTGTTATAAAACGTATTTTATAAATTATTTTACAGTGTAATACATGCCTTAGGCCTACTTTTAAACATAATAAAATAGCAATAACCAAGTTGTATTTTTTTGTTTTAAACCTTTTGGGACCATCTGAAGATATTTCACTGTAGATATATAATTTCACCGTAGTTAATTAAGTAAAAATAATGCTATTATTTTTTTTTAAGATTTATATTGGAATTTATAGTGAATATAACAAAAATTATTAAAACATAAGATCAATAAATATGTTGAAATAGATGAACAAACTGTGTTAACGTCTGGCGCATCTGTAGCGAATAGCGATCAATTTTGGGGAAATTTTTAGTGAAAAAAAGTGTGTTCTGGGGAAATTTTGTGTGCTAAAACATTTTCTGCACCCCTGGTCAGTGGTAAGGGAATGATAATTTAAGCGTTGTACGAATATGAAAGATCACTCTACAAGGGTAGTTCTTTTAAGTAACAACCGATTGTACATTCAAACATTACGTTATCAAAATGTTAGGACACCTAACTTAGCAACAATGTAGCAACCTTTGAGGTATTACATTTGAAAACATTCTGCTTCTTTGGAAATTTCCAGTAGAACTGCAAGACGAATTCTTCACAAAGATCTCAAAAGGCACCCGTATAAAATGACAATTGCACAGAAATTAAAATCCTGTAAAATTGTTTGAACATATCCTTTCCATAACTGTTATCAAGTATTTGATAGAGAATAACCCCCATGACCTTCGCTAAAAACCTCTCCACAACCTTCTCGTCAATGTCTGATGCGTTGCGCCTCATTTAGGTTTAATAAGACCTTACTGTTTCAACAAGATGGGGAAACCATGACTGTAACATTTAATCGTTATTATGAAATGTTGGAGAACTATTTCAAGCAAAGATTGAAATATTGGCATGTAAATAGATATAAGATTTATTACAACATTAACATTTAGTATTTTTCTTTAATCCTCGAACCGGCAGACAACTCCAACACATTTGTAACGCGTGATTGTATCGAACATTTGACCCACTAAAAATCTTCCAATCTCAAAAAGACAAAAACCGTTGGAAAGGAAATAATACAAACTTTAATTTTTGTACTTACAACTTATTTCTAAAACGTATATTTACATACGTAATCATCGTCGCAGTTTATTAGTTTTCTACAAATCAATCGGCGAACAAATATTCATTCAAAGCGTAAGGAAATAACTCGCTTTTCGTCCGTCTCTACAGCCCACCCAGTACTTTTTCTGAGTTAAACCTATATACCGTTGGATTCGTCACAATTTCCCCTATATAAAACTGCCATCCAATCAAAAAACTGTCAAATAGTTGTAAATTTATGGGGCGTTTTGTAGACCCTTGCAATTGGTCAGTTTTCCAACCAATAAACAGCCTTACTTATTACAGGTGATATCTGTGTGATCACAGTGTATTTTTAGACATATTTTGATTTGTATGTATAGAGAATGCTTCAAGCTAACATTTCGTGTAAACCAAATATGTTTTGTTTGGACGGTTTGTCTTGTAGCACCGGGGGAAAGACAGCTTTGTAAGGTTCTCAAACCTAGGCCGTAATTTCAAATTAACGGTTTTTCCCATGCAGCGTCATAGCCGACCCTTGTATACCAAGCAAGAATGGGAGGTTTCTATATTTGACCTCACTTTTGTAATCAAATAATTTTAAGTCAAACATTTTTATGAAAAGATAGTTTACAAGTATACAGTTCAATTCTTTGATTTATTCTCTTCACTTTGTTATAATAATATTTCATTTTTGGGCAAAGCATATATTCCTAAATTACGTTTCAAACTTGGCATAGTTTTGATAGCAGTCTTGTAGTAGGAACATAAAAACTGGTGTTTTCAAAATAAGAAATTTGAAATTGATAAATATTTTCACACAGTACTATTTAGAACTAAATTACAAAACTTTTACATTTATGAAAAAAAATTTTTACTACTTGTTATGTAGGCCTAAAGTTGGACTTTTTTCCTTTCGTTACTGAACAATTTTTGTTTCTTGAGCTAATAACTTTGTAAATTTCACATCTATAATTTTGTTACTGGCATATGTAAACTCTTTAAACCTTTCTCTACAAAAAAGCTATGTAACACTTTTGGATTGGGGTTCATTTACTATTTTTGGCGAATTTTTGAAAAAATGCTTTCAAATGCAACGGAAATTCCAAAAATTAAGTCTGCCGGTTCTAGGGTTAAATGTTTATGTATACAATTATTTCATTTCTATTAGACTTCTAAAAAGGGTTTAATAAGCAATCTATGATTTTTCATCGGCTATACACTCCAGTTATCCTACAATGTACCTAGTAGGTAAGACAAAAGTTCAATACTTTAATTAAAAATAATTTTTTTGTAGCATACATTGCAAAATGGCGCCCAACGGGACCTTTTAGTAACCCAGGTTACTTTATGCATACTAATCTACCCACTACAAATTACATGCCCCGCCTCTCTGATAAAGTCGGTAAAAAAACTGACCTGAACAGCTCGATGGAAGAACTTAATGGCAGTATCATGTTCCTTTTGTAAACTAAAACAATTTCCAGCAGCGCACCACGCGGCCGGGGAGTTCCTGTCTAATGCGACTAGGTCCTGAGACAATGCAGACAGAGCGGATTCTCTTTGAAGGTGCCATAACGCTGTACTGTACAGTTCCATTAATTGACTACGATGAGGTTCACTTTCTCGCACTTGACTAAAATACCTAAGAAAAACATGTGAAAGTTGTTTAAAATTTGTACAAATTAAAATACACAACAAATTTTGTTTAAACTGTAACTACTGGTGTGGTATGGAATCTATGATTGTGGAAAATATTAGATAAATACATAATTTATATTAATTACTCAAATCACTAATGGTCAGCGCTTCAAATAAGCTGTTTGCAATTTTGTATGAAGATTCAATATCAAGAACGAATATGATATAGAGCAGAGTGAAATTTTTCCAGATTTACTTTAATCCTTAAATACTAATAAGGCGCCTCTCAGGCGTACAATCAAACTTGAATGACTGAAAAATATCGTGATCTTGAAGTCTCCTCCATACTTTGTGAATTCCTCAAACAAGTATCTCCCCTCACACCTGGTAACCGCCAACCATGTGCAGTGAAGATTTGGTGAGTAATGAACATTTTTCTCACCATTATTAATAATGAATTGTAATTTAAAAAGACAGCCTACTGCATAGAAACAATATTGTTTACTCTTACTCAACACTAGTGATGTGGGCCGGGAATATTCCCAGTGGGAAGGAACTTATAAAATGGGAATATTGCCGGGAATATTTCTTTGACCGGGGAAGATTGCCAAAAACTGGGAATTTATGAAAATTTTTAGATTTTGAATGTTTTAACTCTTATTAACAATTGAGGAATCTTAAAACTAGGTTAACTAAGCGAGTTCACACATTTTAATCCCAGAATTAACATTCTATACATTAATTCCCTGTATAACCGAGTGGGAATTTATGGAAATAAATGGATTTAAATTACTAAAGCATTATTAAAAACCCAAGCATTTAAAAACCAAGCATAAATTTCCAGTTTCTTTGTGCTTTTTCAGCTTTACAATTTGTACTTGTTTGGCCATTAATTGCCACTATTGCCACACTCATTTTAAACATATTTTTTATTTTACCAAATATTTTATGTACTGTATAATTTAAAATAGGAAGTAGGAGTGCTCAAATAATAAAAGTAGCCTACTTACTAAAAAAGCTAGTTAAGTTCATCATAAACATTGTAATAGTGTATTAATAGTTATTTAATTACAATGGGCTGTAATGGGGAAATTCAGATCTTTAAAGACAAATAATTTTGGCAATGGACCAAGCCATCTAGCAGCATTTATGCTGGACCCTAAAATGCAGGGAAGTTTGCTCAACCCTACGGAAATACTAAACTCCATAGGTTTTGTTTGTGATTGTGCTCAGCAGATGGGTTTGGATGTCTTAAATGTACGAGAAAGTTTAGCTGACTACAGGGACAAGGAAAGCTTATTCTCAAGAAAGTTTCTTTGGGAAGGGATGGACGACAAGGATAGAATTATCAGGCCTCTGACATGGTGGAGGGGATTGAGAGGTACTTGTCACTTGGCAGATGTAGCCATAAGAATATTGGGGGCACCAGTAACTTCGGCTGCCACAGAGCGTACATTTAGTACATTCTCTTGGATGCATTTCAAGAAAAGAAACAGTCTTTCATCCGAGCGAGCAGCAAAACTGACTTTTCTTTTTTACAACTGGAAGCTTATGAACGCTCCACTACAAGAGAAGAAGAAAGAAACAAGCAAGCGAGTGGAAGGTAACCCAGAGGAGACAGGAGGACAGGGAGAAGATGAAGAAATCCTTGAGATTGAAGAAGATAGATATTGAGTCTGGCAACGATGACGACGATTTTTTTGGTTTTGGAAATGTAGAAGAAGAGGAGACAGATAAAGAAGATTTATTGAACATTGAGAGTGACAGTGATTAAGGGACTTGACAAAATATTGAATAAGAACAGTAAAGATGCAATAAACCCAATAAACCTCTTCAATAGTTTTAATTAAATTTCTATTACATTTTACATTCTAGTTATGTCTCTGATATTTTTATTCAATCAATTATAATATTGTTTGATCATATAAGAGTGTTTGTGTTTATTTAACCGCAAAATTACCACACTGACCTATTAATTTGAGTGATTTTGCTTTTAAATTTATAAATTCCCAGTAATTTTATTTAAGGGTCATTCCATGTCAAATCAACACAGTTTTAATACATTTCGAACCTGACAATCTCAGAAATCAATAAAATTTGGCAGGGAGGTTGCCTTTATATAGATTAAGAAAAATACCAAATTTTATTAATTTAACTCTATTGGTTAGTGAGTTATAACTACATGAAATTCCCAAAAACGAGCCAAAAACGCGTGTACTCGAAAACATAACATAAATTGTGCCTCTCCTACTGAAGATACAGAGCTGGTAAAAGTGTCATTTTAAAGCATTTTACGTGGCCTTTAATATGACATACAACACAATATAGTCTAAGAGGAAAATGGTTTTTGCAAAATCAACTGAAATTTTTGATTTTGAATTTTTCAAAATGCGCAGGTTTTAAAAATTTGAAAAAAAATTAGAATTAACGTTTATATACTTATAAACATATATTGTAAATTTAAACTTGGGATCACAATTTGTTCTAATATAAAACTTTGTTCATAAATAAGCTTGCATAGGTTTCTCGGGAAAAACTATACTTAAAATCCATAAAACTATATAACATTTACTCATAATTTATTTTTAAGAAACTCACTTTAAATCTATATTTACAAAAACTTGTATGTAGGACTTTCATAACACTACAAATCATTTATGTAGTCATTATATGCTTTAGCTATTTTACTTGTCTCTTGTTCATTGAGTTTATAAACTCTTCCCGCTGGGGTCACTGGATTTACTTTACATAAGACTTGACTTGCAGGAAGCCACAACAAATCTTGTCTTGAAAGATAAGAGAAGGAAACTGATGGACCAGCTGGGTGTAAGAAAGAAATCTTGACCTCATCAGCTGCTTCTTCTTTCGTCAAAATATATGCCAACCACCACTCATTCTCATATATTATGGTTACATAACCACTGATTTCCTTGATTCGAGGTTGGTCTTGTAATGCAGTTACTTTTTCAGTTGATGATCATTTGAAAGTGAACCTTCAATGATACCTCAGCCATCAGATGATGGCTCTTTGACATTAGTGAACAATTTTTTTCAACGCAGAATTGATTTTTTGAATTTTAGTTGAAGAATAATTTTTAGATCTACCCAACTTTCGTTTATCAATAGGTTACTCTTTACTCACCTATGGAGAGAAGCATTTAATGTATTCACTACTGCTAATGGCGATGGAAAGTTATGGCGATCTGTATCAAAGTTGCCAACTGCATTTAACGTACTTACGTCTTCTGATGGAGTTGAAAAACCTGGGTCACGTGGCCAACCGCACCAATTTCACTTTCTCCTTGATAATTTTTTGAAGATGAGAGTGTTTTTCTGCATGAATCACTAATTTTAGCCTCTCTTGGTAAATTTGCAAAAATTTTTAACATCCAATCTACCACGTTCCTCAATTTTCTTTTGTCTCTTACTCGGTGATCACTTTTGTTAAGCCTGCTGTGTGTTATCAGACTTCTATTGAGAATAATAATAACCTTTTCAAGTTCAAACAAGTTATGTTGAGATTGATATAAAAAGTATTTTTATAAACTGGTTATAGATTTTCAAGTTTAATGAGATTCTGAAAAGTATTTTGCTCATTAAAATAATCTATTTTAAACTTTGCCAGGGAAAATTTCACTGTCAGGCAGATTTCAAAATAAGTTTTATATTAGAACCCATTGTGATCCCAAGTTTAAATTTACAATATATGTTTATAAGTATATAAAGGTTAATTCTAATTTTTTTCAAATTTTTAAAACCGGCGCATTTTGAAAAATTCAAAATCAAAAATTTCAGTTTGATTTTGCAAAAATCATTTTCCTCTAGACTATATTGTGTCATATGTCATATTAAAGGCCATGAAAAATACTTTAAAATTACATTTTTTTCAGCTCTGTATCTTCAGTAGGAGAGGCACAATTTACGTTTTAAGTTTTCGAGTACACGCGTTTTTGGCTCGTTTTTGGGAATTTCATGAAGTCATAACTCACTAACCAATAGAGATAATTTAATAAAATTTGCTATTTTTCTTATTCTACATAAAGGCAACCTCCCTGCAAAATTTCATTGAAATTGGAAAAGGTCATGGCAAATGACTGTGTTGAATTGACATGGAATGACCCTTAATAATAATTTTATCTTAGAATATATTTAATTTTTTTAGTTTAATTTAACAATACAATTACTGCTTTTATCTATTAATACAAGTTTTTTTTAACTATCTTGGGAATTTATGAATTTTGGGAATGTTGCCGGCATTATTCCCTGGGAATATTTCCCCGATTTTAAATTCCCGGGAATTTTATATCACTACTCAACACAGCACTGATCTTACGACAATAGAACAAAAGTAAACAAACAACAGGCGCTGATTGTCTGGCGCGTCTGACTCACAATGACGACGTGAGTAATGCAGTCAAGTTTGTCAAGTACACTCAGTGCCGCAAAACTGACATTCTGCACGGGTTATGTCACGACTCGCGTTTTATTGTCGCAAAAAAAATATTTTTTTTTTTTTTAGGACCACTGCGGATAAACCGGAGTTCCGGATAAACGAGGTTTTAGTGTATTTTCAACTTTTTAATTTTGAAAATTTTATTTAATGATTTCATTTTAGTTTCCACTTTTTTTTTATTTGAAACATTGCATATTTGTGCTAGTAACTATTAACCAAATAAAATTTTAAAAAATAATACTTGACAGTTTTATTCTGAGAAACGTTTTTTTTAAATTTATGTAAAATCATAAACAAGTTTTATGAATGCCACTGTAATTATAAAGTGTAATAAATTACCTCACAGCCTGTTGGTATTCCGTAAGTTCAAAATGTGCTTTCCCAAGCATACAGAGCACCCAACCTGTATTGTACTGTTGTGCTGGTAAATTATTAAAACATTCTATCGCTTTCCTACAGTTAAACTGACATAAGTGTAAATATGCCATTCCTAGTTCTTTTAATAATAACATTAATCCATCTGAAACAACAAGAACAGAATAAAGTTAACATTGTAAACAGAAAATTATCTTGAAACCTTACTAGTCAACTGTAACAGACAAGAAACTTCCTTTGTATAAATTATTTAGTAAGGAGGTAAAAGATTTGTTGGAGAGGTGAGAATGAAGAGAAAGACCCATGTGTGCCAGGTGGTCATGTAGCCAGACGGGATATAAGAAGGGTAGAAGTACTGGAATTATTCTTATTTTGATATACTGTATAACGTCTGCAATTTGCTAAATGGAATATACTTCCAACCATCACATAGGATTTAAAAAAATAATTCGAACAGCTGCATTAAGCCAATTGCCTAAATTAAGTTTATATGTTTTAGTTAGGATTTCAACCAACAATTTTGGAAATTGATCTACTCACGAAGGCTGCCTGTGTATACGAAACGCATTAGTAGAATTTGTTTGCACCTAAGCCTCCAGCATCGACACACACGCTCCTTCATTTCACTAGCAGCGGAAAAATTGCTTTGTGAGTTTGCACCTCGACTTTGCAGGCCTCGGGTTATGGACTGCTTCACTTCGCTCGGCCTCGGATCAGAAGATGGATCCGTCAGTCCCAACGTGGATTTGAACCTAGTACTTTTATGGTATTTTATGTTTTGATCGCTTTCGGGAGAACCAAGCGAGCTATAAGGTCGTGTAAGAAAACAAAACGTGCAGAATAATATCCTACATTTATTTTTTTAGGTGAAACCCCAAAAAAGTTTCATTCTAGTACGAAAAATCTAATAAAATAGTTATTTTCGGTCGAAAGAACGTACTTCCGGTTGTTGGATTTCTTTGGCTAACGAACTCGTCCAACTTAGACAACCAACGAGTGTGCCAAATTTAGACCAAATCGGACTTAAAATGCTGCCGCTAGAGTGTGAACACATAAATACATTATATATACAATTTTTAATGACACCTCAAATCTCAAGGTGCTCCTTGGATGTAATTTATGTGTTAGCTTCTGTGTCATGTGTGAATATATACGTGTAACATTTTAATGAACGACGATTTCACCAGATGATGGAGTTACAGCTCCGAAACATGTCGTCATAATTCCACGCCATTACCTTACTAACGTAATATAATTATAATTATTATTTATAAACTTGAGTTTTTAGTGTTGCTAATATTAAAATTAATCTTAGGTCAGATTAAAATAATGTGAGGAAATGGTACACGTACACTTTTCAGTGTTTCGATTCCCTGAGTCCAGTTAATTTACCCAACGATTCAACCCAACGATTCGAGTTTTAGATTTTACCAAAACAAACAAGGCTCACTTGAACACAAAATAGAAATTACAACTTTTAAAAATCAACCCATTTGTGCGCCTAGGCGTGTTTGACTGCTTAATTGAGCAGTCAAAGCACTTGGCCCAGATCTCACACTAGTTAATTGAAAACTGTACTTTGTATTGAATATTTCACACACTAAAAACCATCTAGTCGCAATAAAACAAAAACCGTTGGAAAGGAAATGATTTAAACTCTAATTTTTGTATTTACAAATTTATTCTAAAACGTATAATTACATATGTAATCATCGTTTTATAATTGTAGTTTTCTGAAAAGCTAATGCCGCGCGAATAAAACACAAAGAAATGATTCAACTTTGTCACTTCTCTAAAGCTCAATACAGCTCGACAGAAATATTTTGTCAATAATATAAAAATACCTTTGGATTCGTCAAGATTTGAACTTTCTAAAACTGCCTTCCAATCAGATAGTTCCAACTCTTATAGTTTCGAAAATATAAAGGTTTTTGTAAACCCATGCAATTGGACAGTTTTCAACCAATGAAACAGCTCATTTTGCATTCGAGATATCTGTTACAATTCGATATATTTGTATAGATATGTTTATATCATTTTGAAGAACAAACTTCAATCTTTCCTTTGGTGTAAAGTAAACAACATTTACTGTTTTGATGTTATTCATCCAGCAAAGGGAAATACAGACTTTTGCCGAATTCAATACACCTTGAGAACGCATTGCTTGCCCTTTTCTCAAGCTAGTTCTAACAGTCATATTGTATTCACCTGATCCGCGAGCACTTTTGACAGTTTATTCTAATTTTGTGAAGCAAGTAATGCAATGTGAAATAAGTTTACAAAATTAGAATTTAGACGTATACAGATAAATATTATGATTTATTCTCTACACTTTCTTATAATATTTCACTTTTGGGCAAAGCATATATTACTAAATTACTATTCAAACTGGGTCTAGTTTTGTTACCAGTCTTGTAGTAGAAACATTAAAACTTTTGTTTTCAAAAAAATAAATTTGAAATTGATATATTATATTTTTATACAATTCTATTTAGAACTAAATTACACAAAACTTTTGTACATTTTGAAAAAAAATTACAAAAAACGTTTACTACTTTTTATGTAGGTCTAAAGTTGAACTTTTTCCTTTTGTTACTGAACATTTTTTGTTTCTGGTCTAATAACTTTGTAAATTTTACATCAATAAATTTTTTATTGGCATATATATATTCTTTAAACCTTTTCCTACAAAAAAGCTGTAGAACACTTTTTAGTTGGGGTATAATTACTGTATTTGGCAAATTTTTGAAAAAAAACTTGAAAAACACACCAAAATGGCTTGGCGAAGGAAAAATGTTAACATGAACAATTCTAGGGTTAATGCCATGAGACAATTTCCCTGACTTTCGCTCACCTCCCCCGCCCAAAGGAACCTTGGAATAGAAAAGAAGTTTAGCTAAAAACCAAAGTTAACAGAAAATTGAACAAAAGTACTTCCTACGTTACCTTTCCGTTTAGACTTACCTACGGATTGTCTTTGCATGCCTAAAGCTTGCTGTGATATATTATGCGACGAGGTCTGTACATTACTGTTACCCATTCCTCCTTCTCCGCCCAACAATGTTATCGTCTCCGACCTGTCGCCGCCAACTCCAACTCGATTTCTTTCGTTTAATTCATTAAAACTAGCTTTATTTAAATTTGTCTTTGACCGAGTTTTTGTTTTCCGAGATGGTGATTTAGGCGTTGCGAATTTATTTCTATTCGGGCTTTTATTGTTTTCCTACAACAAGAAACACAAGTTTATATTACATACAAGATAAATATAGATTTCATATAAATAAGTACAAAGCAACTTTATTAAATGAAGCGTAATAATTAATTAATTGAACAGTTCTATTACAATCATGTTTTTACTATCTTCATGACCCACTTTATCAGTAACCCTTTTGCATACGCAGTTGACATTTTTACACAACTTAGAGACATGTTAGAAACTACAACATATTGGACATGCACTAAACAATATGGACATTTTATATCTGTAAACACATTTTGTGTAAATTTTTTAAATAAACATTCATTAAAAAAATTAATATGTGTTTAAAAATAATTCTACCACGCAGCTGAACTGCTGACGTGAGTTGGTGAATTTCCAAAATTAAGTTTATATGTTTGAGGGTTTCAACCAACAATTTGGGAAATAGGTCTATTCACAACGGTGCTGAAAAGCTGCAAAATGGTTCGCACGCCATTCCTCATATTTTGAGTATCTTCAATACACAAAGCATTGCGTGCTTCGCAAAACCAACCAATAAACAATGCATTGCGTGCTTCGCACGCCAACCCCACGGTAGAATCCACCACATGGCTTTGAACAGGGTACTTCTATGGTATTTTACGTTTTGATCGATTTTGAGGGAACCAAGCGAGCTATAAGGTCGCGTAAAAAAACAAAATGTGCAGAATTACATCCTACATTTATGTTTTTAGAAAACATGTAGGAAAAACCTCAAAAAATAGTTACTTCCGATTATTTAATTTTGTTGGCTAACGAACCCGTCCGAGCGACGTAGACAACCAACATGTGTACCAAATTTAAACCAAATCAGACTTAAAATGCGGCCGCTAGAGGGCGAACACATATATACATATATATATATGATTTTTAATGACACCCCAAAACGTGTTCTGGGGACCATGATCGGAGCTCATTTGCTACTCCCGACTTTGGGTCTTACCATAAGGGCCACTGCAATAGCTCATTTTTCCTATGGAAATTCGCTAAAAAGTTTTTTTTTTAACCTAAGCCCAGTCCAGTACATTGTAGATATGTCCATTACACCGTGTAAAATTTCACAGGGCTCTCTTGTGGTTTTTGAAAATATGGATCTGTTATAATTAAAAAATCAAAGTTTTCCGAAAAAAGCTACTAAAGATATTATTATTAATTATTATGCCTTTATCAAAAATGACAATACAAATGATAATACCTTCATTACCATTAGAAACCTCTTGGACAATTAATGAATATAACCACTACACTTCATGTGGCTCGCAGATTACATGCTGGTATATCTGCTAGAACTTATAGAATTTCCGGACTAATGGCAGGATAATTCGCCTTTTTCATAAAAAAAATGTACAATCGTTAATGTATGTTATTTTTACACTAACTTTAAATAGTACAAGATCGTGCAACGCAGGATAAAACATTGATTCCAATCGTTTTATCAGTAAGAAGGGAAATTTTATTTGGTAAGCGGGCAACAGTAGTATTTTCTGTAAGATCACCAAAACTATCAATTGATTTTGAGCTACAACGAAACACAAAATAGTGTCGGCATAACTAGACCAATTAATTGGTACACTACCGACCCTTATCCAATTTCAAGAGAATGGAGAAACTATCTAAATCGAGCACATCCTCTGTTCCTACGTAGCCAATTCTCTACAAGTGGGACATGTAAAGAAGCTCTTTGTGGACGGTGAGCGGAAATATATGCTCTTTAAATTGTGCTGTACACGAACGATAGATGGTATTACAACATTTCTTTTTCACTGCTAATTCATAAAATATTAAAATTATGCAATCATTATAAAAATACCTTATTTCTCAGTCCCACACATTCTATGAGCGCAAATTTGAGAGGGTCTGGTGATGTAGTTCTGCTCAAACTGCAGATCTGTGTTTGATAATACGAATTATTTGGACGGAGAAGTTTTATAATAATTATTACATAATTTTAGTTAAACAATAATTCTGGTGGATGTCGCATGTTTAATAATTATTCATATTTTATTCAAAATTACTTAGTTTTCGACAGTTATAAGCTAAAAAATTGTTTTCAATAAAAATAACTTTATTACCCTATGTCAAAAAAAAAAAGATCGTGTACAAAGGATATAGAGCGTTGTCCACAAAGCGTTAATTGTAAATAAAAGTGTAAGTTTAATGTTGTTAATTGTTAGAATGAAAATCAAGTTTTTTTTTTTTTGTAAAAAATATCAATTACAGAAAAGCATAAATTACAGGAACATAAAATCAGGGTTTCACTGTATTCTGAATAAAAAACACTTTAAAAAAAAAGCATACCCTGCACTACGATTGGTAAAGTTTAAAGCTACACGCACACTGCACCGACCGGTACGGCAAAAGCAACAATTTTAAGAAGGTGCGCACACTGCACCGACCGGTACGACCGATGAGATATTTTACACAGTGCTACCATGTGACTAACTATGGTTGAAATACTACTTTATAAGTAATAAACCTCGGTTGATACACATTATAGACATTGCACATTAGTTTGAGGTTATGAAATGGCTACTAGATTGATAACAGCTTTGGTAAAGAAGAAAACCAAAGCCAATCGTGGGATTGCTTCATGATACTCCCGATTTCTTCCCAGCAGTTGCCTCTTCTTGAGTTATTAAAATAGTCCGGATGCCTCATATTATACACCTCTTTATAGTTTTGTACCAAAGAAATAAATACACCTACATCCATCTTCTCAACAAAGTAATCAAAACTCAAATGGCTAATATACACTCAAATGGTGTATACTACGCGCACCTCTATAAAGAATCATGCATTTGACTTTTATAAAAATCCCGGTCGTACAAACATTTATGTTTAAGCTAGCAATGAAACCAAGGTATGCAGCTAACAGAGAAAGGACATTTAATTATTTCTCCTAGGTTTATCAAAAGTAAACCTAACCTTACCTTTACAGAATAGCTATTCGTAAACAGTCGAGAGCTCCGTCTAACGTTCTGCCCAGCTTGTAATGGACCGGGAGGAGGCTGGGCCACACTTGGTGTTGTAAGACAATGAGTATTACAGGTCTGATTAAATACTGTCACTTTAGACTGCTGTAATGGTGATTCCTTTCTAATAAATTGCTGTAAAAAACACACACAATAGTTTTACACACAATCAAAGTTTATATGTACAATGAAGTATTACCAATGAATTTCAATTTATCAAAACAACCATTTGAACCTATCATTAGAACAATAGGACAAAATCTATTTGGGATGCTTTAGAAGTTAAGGATGGTTCAAAGAATAACGTTAGAAATTCACTTGAAATCCAAATGTATATAGGGTGCTGCAAATCGACTTTACAAAATTTTTTAACCATTCTAACTTTTCTTAGAAATTCATCTAATTTTTTTATAAATTTTCATTTATCGATTAAAGCGTCAGAAATAATAACCTTCTAGCCAGCTCGAGTTCTCCTCTCCAACACAAATGTAATTAATGATTATTTATGAAGAACTTGTAAAAGGTCTCTGACCTCTACCGTAGAGCACACGCCAGGCAACATAAATTGTATATCTATACTAATATCAAAAAGACGTAAAATTTCTTTGTTTGTATGTAGGGCGTAATCTCGCCGCTCTGGACTGCTGTCTGGACCTTCTTCCACTGGACCTTTTTTATCAAGGCTACAGCTAGGAAGAGTGCTTATCGCCTTCATTGTGAGGAACTCTGGATAACACCAAGGAACTTGCAACACTCCAGAATAACAACATTGGTCGCCGGAGATCAGACACTGTACATGATCTCTGACCACATGAAGATCAAGTACTCCTTCTCAAAACCTTTCCGAGTGGTAATACCGGATTGTGAAGAATGGTCTGAAGGAAGGAGGCCTCCCTGAGTATGAGCTAGAATGGTACACGGAAGGCTCAAAAACAAAGGGGAGTTCAGGTGGAAACCCAAGGCAGGAATGTGTGCTCCCGATGCGGGAAAACTCAACAGCATTCCAAACAGAATTACAGCTCTACTGGAATGTGCCAGAGAGAATCTTAGACTCAGTCAAATGAACAGAGAAATTTGCATTTACACAGATAGCCAAGCAGCTTTGGAGTTCAGGTCAAAACTAGTATGGGAATGCGTCGAATCCATGAAACAGCTTGCGGGTCTCAACAAGAGTACACTCTGTTGGGTACCAGGACATGTTGGAATAGATGGAAACGAATGTGCAGACAAGCTGGCAAACAAGGCATCAGCTTCTGAATTCACACGAGCTCAACCTTTCTATGGCATGCCTAAGACGACAGCTATGCAGGTGGTTGCCGACTGGGCAAGACTAGAACATGGAAGGTGAATGAGCATCCCTGGATTGAGGATGAGCAAACTTTCACTTCTTGGTCCATCAAGACAAATTGCATCCGACATTCTGTCGTTAAGTAGGTGCAAGGAAAAGAAGGCGGTCACTCTAATCACAGGACATGGTCACCTTAGAAAATACATGAAGAACATGGGAATTTTTACTGGTAATCCTAAATGCAGGAAATGTGACCTGCAGGAGGAAACCGAAGAACACCTAATTTATTAGTGTGAGAGGCTGGAACAGTTAGTTATGAAACTTTTGGTACATTGAACAAGGGACAAACCATACCACAAGATAACCTTGTTAAAAGGATTCTTAAGTTCAATGGGCTTATGGATCTTGACAAGGGTAACTGAGGGATCAACATCCTTACGCAATAAGCCATAAGGCTTATCCTGACGTGCATAAGGTTCTGGACCGCCCACAGAAGAAGAAAAGGGGTAATCTCTGGAACTACTGAACCGATTGAAAAAATAGTTTTACTAATAAAAAGCTACACTATCGCTGAGTAACATAGGTTATAATTCATTTTGATAAAAACATTATTTCAATATTTTTAAATTTAGTCGCAAAAAAATCTTAGGTAAGGCCTACACTTAGGAACCAACACAAGTATTTACATTTATTACCATAGCATACAATTGAATAAAATAACAGATAAAACAGCTGTTTGCTCTAATATTTCCATTACACCTGATTTCAAACTTTGAAGCAATTATTTGTATTTCTAACTTTTAGGTTAGGTTTTTATTAAAGTGTAGACCATGCTGGTTCTTTTAACCTTTATTATAACTGCAGTTATAAAACATACAATATAATTTGATTTGAACATTTAACATTATTTACCATCTTAGCTTTGGAGTTATTATTGATTCTACACCTTTATTATAAAGGAAACATAACATGATTATGTGTATAGAAGGTTCCAATGAGGGTTGTGTGTGCGGAGCACGCAGGGGTTTCCCCTAGTAATAAATAACGCAGAATATAGAAAACAATCGGAAAGGCTTTTGTATTGGATCAACCAAGCATTATTGTAATTGATATGCAATTTGAATGTAGGCCATTTCCTTAACCTAAAAAATCTCAATAATTAAATTATTATGTATTCCAAATATTGTCTTACATTTATATTGAGTTGTTATAATTATTTAAAATTGTGATAATTGGCATTCAAAACATGAGACATTTGTTTTTCTTGAAACTAACAAAATAATAATTAGTACATTTATAAAAAAAAAATTATTTTATAGTCTCAGTTCAAATCATTTTGTTGTGGTTGAATACAAATAAAACAAAAATACGAGACAAAATCAAACAATAAAAAACAACCTTCCTAAAAAATAAAATATTTAACAAAAATGATGAATGTAGTTCCAATTATGTGCTATTTTCAATTGGCATGATATATATATTTTTTTCTCATTAGAATGTAATTTACTAAAACCTCTTACGGTATATTTCAAAACATACAAATAAAATTCAATAAATGTATTAGGTTTAACAACAGTTTATGCATACCATGAAATGGACACCAAAGTTTTGCAATGATTGTGCACTCAAAGTATTAACAAAGATTTTGAAAACTTAAAAGTTACGATGAAATAATCCAACCAAATAAGACATACCCCTACATGAGCTCGTATACTACACACCCGCTTTCCAAGGCCTTTCTGATCATTCGCTTCAGTCAATGTAGCGTGGGATAGTAGTCCCATCATAGGGGAAGTAAACGAATCATTTGGACTTGAAAAATCTAATGGCAGGACTCCAAAACTGAAAAAAAACACAAATGTTAATAATACACAAAATACATGCGTAAGACGCTGTAAACTATAACAAAACTATTATAAAGGTGTGCGAGATCTCAAAACTCTCGAGTTGTAAAGAGAAAAACTCAATATCTTGGCTCTATCTCTTTGACACGAATAGAATTAATTCTGTCGAACTTTTCACAATTCAGCTATAAATTCCTCAATTGGTTTTAAAAGCTTCTGATTCAGTCAACCATTTTAATTACACATCTACAAGATTGAGTGTAATATGCTAAAATAATTCGACGAAAATAAAAAAAATAATAAGCTGAACCACTGACGTGAGTTGAGCAAATTTCCAAAATTAAGTTTATAGGCCTATGTTTTAGGGTTTCAAGCAACAATTTGGGAACAGAAATGTCACCCATGCAGTGTTAACCTTTTGCACTCTATTTATTTGGCAGCTTGCTGCTTCACCAGATCCAATTAAAATATGACTGTTTGAAGAGGTATTTTTGTAAATTCGCCAAAAAAATACTATAAACAGTAAACATAACTTATTATATATCATTTTGTTCAGAATAAACCAAGGTATAAGAAAAAAATTGTTGAGAGACTAAAAAAAATTTTTTTCATTAAGTAGGCCTATTTTTAATATAATTTGTCAGAAAAATCTATCAA
>JAGFPH010009987.1:9815-43134 GCA_018207615.1 Philaenus spumarius
GTGGACACACTCTGAAGACAACCAATGGTTTTATTCGTGTTAGTTTTATCTACAATATTATTTGGGTCGTAAAAAAGATTGTGTGTGCTTTCATCCCTTCTCAGACCCAACATCTTTACTCAACAACTGAAAACTTTACCGTAGTTTAGTTACGATGAGCAGATCATTGATCAGACCGGAAGTAGTAGTCTGCTATTTCATTCAACCGATGTTAGATCAGTTTGCATTCTGGAACAAAGATTCCCACCAGTGGACAGTGATCAGTGCGGCTGAACTCAACCATTGTAAGCTCCCGACATGAGCTGCCGAGGGTCTTTTATTGTTTAAACTTGACTTACATTTTTTCGTTTGATTTTTATTTGAATGGGAATGAAGAATACAAATTACAAGTCACAAAAATATTTAATATCAAATATAAATCCATTCAGTATATATACAGTACAATGATTGAAATTGAATACATTAATTTATAAAAATACATAGTAAAATAAACATATACTTAATATTATTAAATAAAGTGTAACAACAACATCAACAAAATAAAATCTACAAACATAAAAAAACAACTGAAAATACGTATAGTCTACCATCACTACTATTTAAAAGCTATTACTGTATATTCAAAGGTAACACATTTTAAATTGAATACTAGGAATAACACTAAATGTTTTGATCATTCGACAACAAGAAACAATTCCACAACATTGACTTAACAGTCAGATACATAAAGCCTCCCAGTTAGCATTGTTATAGAATTTGCAACAAGACTTCGCTAATGATTACAGTTCTTCGATACTCCTACAGGTAACTAAAACCTAGAACTCGATTGTCAGTTCTTCAAAAGGTGAATTTTTGTTTGGTTTAGTGGGAAAAATTTGGTTAATTCACAATAGTCTCACCAGAAAGTAGACCAAACTTATTATTTGTGTTTATAGCCCTGACAATAATATAGCCTCTGGAGCATTGATTCTCAATATCCGCTACCCATGACGGGTCTAGGCAACTATTCCAAAAAATATTTATAATTTCGTATTTAAAAAAAAAAAAAAAACATTTAATTCTTAAATATAATATATACACACGAATAACTTCTCATATTTGTACTGAGGCAAGCAGTAAATGGTAGTTAACTCAAATTTAGTTTTCTCTGTATACCGTTTGTGTAAATATCTCAAAGTCATTACACTGTAAGTTACCTTTATGATAGAAAAATATTCAATGTAGAAGGGATGGTTGCAAGTTAAGGATAGGGATGAAAGAGAGTAAAAGGAAGATGCTGCTATAAATTGTGACCACGGATGAACAAATACCAACTGCAATCTACCTTCCGCCAAGATTTTAACATGCCACAAGAAACATCACCAGAAAGATCCAGCACCTGACCTAACCAAGCTGTTAACCTCTAAGAACTGCCTCCACAAACCTGGGAAATAAATTTGACACAGAACACAGAAAATGTCAACTTGTAATATCCATTTTCTAGCAACATTTTCACACAGATAATTGTGTTTAAAATAGCTAGACATCCTGAAGAGAGATCATCATCATTAATTTCAGTTTATGACAGCGTAAAGAATGCTATATATATTTTTCGAAGTAATATCGACTGGGTGGGCAACTCTGAAAAAACATTCCCCCTCCTCCATCTCTCAACCTATAGTGTCAAGTACATAATTATGAATTTTAGTAATTCAAACCTTTATTGTTTTATTAAATTACAGCTATATTGTTTGAGAAAAAAATTACTATATACAATTTTAGTATTTTTAAAGTTGAATTGAAATATATTAACCATTTTTAACGACAACATGGTAAGTAGTAATTGTAGAAACAAAATACTTATTGAAATGTTTAAAGTCGTTTTGCTCAAGAAAATGTGGTCCTATAGAAATTCCTTTTTTAAATATTTAATAAATTTTTGAGTGGGCAAAGTTTTTTTGACAGGGTGGGCATTTGCCCAAGCTGTTGTTACTTAAAAATTGGCCTGCATTTATCCTGTGCCTGCTAGAAGAAACACAATTGGATGATATGAAGCCGTTGTATGACAGATAATAAATGTATACTACCTATAGTTATGAAGGCAATGATAATCACCCAGGGTTTTCGCCTATAAACAAAAATCTATAGTTATTAAAATCCAATGGTGCTATTAAAACTCTTTGTTTACAAACCCAAACCAAAAGTATCCTGGCCGATATAGTTGAACAATTTCTAGTGGCTAATTAAATGGACTACCTCGCAACCGTAGCAGACAAAATCCTGGAAACATGCACATTTGCAGCTGTTTCTGTGATGACTACTTCATTTGCCAATCCTACTTTTCAAAAATGAGTAAGTGATGTACAACATACTATGAAGATATTGGATATTGGAGACAAAAAACTGTGACTCAATCAAAACAGTGCCAATATTACAGTAGTATGTATTAAAACCATCTCTTTAGGGACAATCCTAACTTCTTAAGACCTTATCCTTTTCAGGTCCCAAATCTATCACGTATTGGTATGCCACCTGACAATGTCATACAATGAAAGAGAAAAAAATCCATCAACTATCCAAGGGCCCATGGCCCAGTGCCCTTCATGTAGTGTTTAGGAATGATAATAGCATATGACCTTGAGATATTTACATTATATGACAAATATGGAGTTTCTGAATCGTTCAACTTAATTATATTATGGCATTCTCAAGATATTCCTAAGGCAGGATTTACAGCTCATTTGGCCTTTATGAACTAAACAAATTATTTTGGTTTAAGTAAATCAACACAAAAATTAACGAAATTACTTCAATGACATACTATGAAACTATGTGTCCTCGGACTGTCATTTGTACCGTTTTTTGGGTGATTATATTAATTTTCTCTTAAGGGTATCTTACCATTAGAAGAATGGTCAAAGCCATTGTAGACATGCCCTGATTAAAAACGGTAACAAAGTTCTGCCATTTTCTTAGTTTGTTTAATTTCTATAATATCTATCTCACACCAATGCTCACACAAAAGACGCTACAATTGGTATCTTAAAATTTGAAAGAAAAACTCTAAACTAGTACATGAAAAAGACATGTGGACTGTAATTACAAATAGAGCATTAAATGCTTCAAAACAAACGTTTCCAACAATGGACATCTAGTAAACCCAGCACAGAGTGTTAATCTTTTCCTATCATGAAAAAAACAATTCCGGTTTAGGAGCTACATTAGAACAAGAAAGGAGAAAAGCTTAACTCTTTCTGAAATGTTGAAAAAAAGCCCAGCCTAATTATCTACGACCCAGAGTTACTAATTAATCTTTTGTTATTTGAACAGGTTACAAATTAGTACACCACACACTCACCAAAAGTAAAAAACAACTTGCCCCGAACGTTTACAACATTCAATTTCATTTTTGATTTTACAACGGACATAAAATACAACACACAAAGAAAAATTATTCATACAGAGAAAATATACACACACATTAGTAAACTTCAGGAAGAAGACAAAGAAATGAAGCAATCATTATTAAAGCAAGAAAATCTGATTTATAACCACTACTTATACCAGGAACAGACTTAAAGTTAGTTTGAGAGATATTTACTTGGATGCCTAGCCATATTTACTCTTGAAGACAGTTTCAGGCACTCTGGAATTCAAACCACTCAACAATTAATGGCACAAAACTGGGCCTAGAATGGTTTACACGCTAGCTGAATGAAAACAAAGTTGAATCACCTGTCAAAGAGTTTATTACTTGTCACACTTTTAGGAACGTTCCATGTGCATCTTTATCAAAAGGACCATTGCCAAATGAAGAAGTTTCAACATAGAACTATTTATAACAGCATATTCAATTCACAAATACTAGTTTCACCATTTAGCATTGCAACACATCAACAATGAGAGTTTGAATCTTGAGGACACACTGAACATTGATTCAGAACATTAAAAACTACCCTTTTATCTATCCCTTACTTCAAAAAGAAAAAAGCATTATGAAAAAACCCAAAAACCTAAAAATATGTTGGCAGACAGTATTAAGAATGATTCGGTAGAATTAAAAGTTAATTGTATAACTATTAGTTTAACAACAAGGATTCATTATAGTAATTAAAAAAGCAAAAAGTATACCTTATCAAATCATCTATGGCAGGTTTAAAATTTGTAGGCACAGACAGCCAGTGGCGGCTCGTGCTTAGGTTCACTGGTTCAGTGAACCCCCAAGCAAATTGCGTTAATAAAATAATATTTTAACAACTATAAATATTTAGTTCTTGGTTTCATAAATCTAACAATATAGTGTGAAAAGTTGTTAAAATACGACAGAGAGTTACAACGCGCAGCTCTACTACATCGTTTTCAGCTGCCTGGTTCAATCCAAAGAATGAACCTCCTGGCCTAGGCGAGGGGGTACAGGGGAACAGCGGGGGAATAGCGTTTCTAGCATTGCTTTTCGCTGCACGCTAAATGCAGCGACTCCCAACTCCTTCCGAAGATAGCCGAAGCTGCAGTTCACAACTAACTTTGTTATGGTGTTTGTAGTTGGTTTGTTTACTTCTTTGATTTATAGGTTATGTCAGTTATGCATTCTATGAAGTTCATGGATTAAGTTTGTGTTAGTGTGGGCATATTTTTATTATTGATAAATAATATTATTGCAGTTCAGTGTTGTTATTAGCGTTGTGTTAAGGAGAATGAACATAGTTACATCTTTGCTAAGAGTAACTTTTCTTCTTTACCTCTTGGGAAAAGTGTGCTATTAAAGTGTACAGGTCACTTCATTATTATTATTAAAGTGTCACTTCATTATTTAATTTATGAGTCACTTTATAAACTAAAAACTTAATTAAACTAATGAATAAAGTAAAGGCTACTATGTAAGACAACATTGTTCTCAATTTTCCATTTATAATAATTAATATGTACATGGTACTCAAATCTATCATGAAAAGTGTAACCCGATTTATCTCATTGCATGTTCAGAAATTTGCAGGTACCCCCCCCTCCCCCCTATGGGGAATCTATGGGGAATAGATTTGAACCCCCAAGGTAATAATTCACCAGCCGCCACTGCATACAGCACTCAGTCCTTAAGGTATACTAGTGATATTTTTCTATTTTATATCACTATTTATTAGCAGTGGCTTATTCTGATTCAAATTCTGATTCAAGTCACTATATGAAACAACAATAATAGAGTCGACCTGCGATGTTGCATCAGGCAGGCCGGCATAGCCTCTATTTTCTCTGACGTAAAGATTATTGATCTTTATATAGCAAGATGTTACATAAATGTGACATGAGTCGACATTTGTCCTTGGACATTAATACGGTGTGCACCTTATGTGTTGTTCGCGTTTGTGTTTATGTGATTTTTAATAATGTATCGACAACCTCAATAGAGTGGCAAAACTCTGACGGAAGTAAAAATTCCTCAGACGAAGGAAATTTGAAGTATAAAGTAACTTATTGTTATTAGATCATTATGACAAGCATGATGTTAATCCATGTTAGTATGTTTTATAACTTAATAAAAAAGTGGTTATTTTCCCACACAAATACAAAATAAATGATTATTGAATAAACTTCTTTATCCAGTAGCATAAACTACCGGAAACTACTAGTAGTCATCAATATTTGAAAATAGAATAAACATAAGTAATTTAGAGCCAAATTTTAATTGAATACTGTATTGTTATAACAAAGTGTACACAGTAGAGTTGCGCTATACCGAACGCTATTCCGAAAATCCGCCTATTCCGAACATGTATAGAGCCTAGCTAGATTAAAACGCCTGAAACCAAATTGAAATGAAAGCTGGTTACTTTCGGTATATGTAGGTTCCATTTATATAATTCTATAGAATCATTTTTAATCACTGTTAAACACAAAAAATAACTAATTAATACACATTTAAGTGTAGGTTTACACCATCCGTTTTTTCCTTCCGTTGCGTTTTGGTTAACGGAAATTGACAACACATTAATCCCAATGGGCCTGTAGGAATTGTCCGGTTTTTTCCCTTCACTATTACATCCGTTTTGCGGGAAGGAAGCTACGGCAACAAGTATCAGGGTGAAATGAATACCGGATCTTTCAGAAAGAAGGAAGGATTAAATACAACAGCTAGGCACTAGTAATGCTGTTGCCACCTGCCGGTTGATTTCATCCGTTTTCGTTATCTCGAAGGAATTTTATTATTTTCTCGATCTTTTTTCAAGACGAACAGACTGCAGGATGACAAAACGGATTTGTAAAGTAACGGAAGGCAAAAACGGATGGTGTAAAACCTACACTAAGAAGTAAAATCAGTGAGTTTTCCTGACAAAGAGCACTGAATCGACTTAAGGATGCAATGTTCCGCCTTTGCCGCATGAACATAACATCATTTTCGATGTTGATCAAGCGTGTTGCTCGACGTAACGTAAGGCGAGGTCAAGAACATTTGCCGTGTATGCTGTATGCTGCATCAAGAACGTATGCCTTAACAAGTCAATACGTTGATATTATTCATGAACTCTGCCTATTCCGAATTCCCGCTGAACCTAACAGTGTTCGGTCCCATTTAGTTGGGCATAGAGGGGCTCTACTGTACTTACAAAACAGGACTGTAACAAGAGTTTGCTAGTTTTTAAACTTAAGGAATGTACTGATTACTGCTTAAACATTTAAAAATTACCATCATTACGTAAAATTTCTTCTTAGGCCGTTATTTATTTTAACAAGTTGACTACTATTTCATATTATGAAGGCACTTTAAATATTTTTTACGATAGTAAATTAATATTTCTGTTGAAATTTCGCAAACAAATCATCTTAACCCTTTGAATCATAATGTCTTTTGATGAGTACATCAAATATCCCGGCCATTCCCCCAATGTATATGCTTAAAATCCCAGCACTATTTTGGCTAATAACCAGTACGTCACAAAAAATGTATATCTAAATCATTTATGGACCAATTTTCATGAATAAAAAATATTTTATTTGTAATTAGCTCCTCTAAAACATTATGTATGGAAATAGGCTAGTAAGCTTTAAAAAAATACCCATAGACAAAAAGTACTTAATAAATAATAAATAAATAACAACAATAACTCACAACATCTAAACTCTACTCACAATAACAAAACCATCTGATGACTATTTACATTTGACAGCTGATTGCAATACAAACATGAGAGACCAATACCTATGTAATATTTTTCGACATCATTCGTTATATCGAATTTGATAATTCACAAGTATTATACAAAATAATTTGTATGAAATGGCATCAATGTACAAATCAGCTCTTTCTGATCATTTTAATGTAGTATAAGTCTATATTTCAATGTAGTATTTATTTATTTTTTTTTTTTTTTATTTCTAAACTTCCTGAAAACTGGACGTCGGGATTTTAGGAGTGTACCGTAACGTCTCCATACCCGGACATTGGGATTTTATGTATATGCCTTTGGGATTCAAAGGGTTAAGAAGTAGGCAAACATACTGAATATTTTAAGCAAAAATAGATTTGTACTTACTAGCTGAAGAAAAAAGATTAGAATTTTATAAAAAAGGTATACATTAAGCTATTATATTTTGTAAGGATTTATTTTTTGAATTTCTCAGATACCATAAAAACATAACAAAATAAATTGATGTCTACCTAATAATAAAAAACTTAAAGTAATTATGTTCCTGACATCACTATTTCTCAGAAAATACTGCAATAGAATTAATTAAACATCTATTTACATTTTTTGGGGCATGCATAAAAAATTGCCTTATTTGGGGGTGGAAAGGGAGTCAAAATTTTCAAGTCACAACATTTTACCAATTTAATTAATTCTTGCTACTCAAAATTCAAATTCCTATAAACTAATAAATTTATATTTGGCTTTTATTTTTTAAATCCTTCATTGTACTGTTAATAAGATTTTTTGTATGACTACATTTTAAACCATTAAAAACAAATTATCACAAATTATCAGTACTTTATTAAAAAATTTATAAACTAAGTGTGCCCGTATTAGCAGATAAAATGGGACAGTTTGGAGGGAGTTAATTTTTGGTTTATATAAATATTAAATAATATTTTTAATAACTATAATGGGATGTTCCAAATACAGAAAAATTAAGGTGGTTATTTTAATTTCACTGGTACATTACGCTGAATTCGTATTTACTTCTTTTCTGTTGATTTTTTTACTTTTCTTTATAAGGTTATATTTTCATATAACCACTAGTAAGCCCCGTGAAAAATCACAGTCTGATTAATTAGATACACATCAGAAATACACAATTTAAAAAACAAACTATTTACAAACAACATTAAGTCCTACTTATTTAGGCCTACCTAAACATAACCCCAAACTATTTATGGGTTTGTTTATGAAGTATTACAATGATGGATGAAATCAGCTGTTAAACGAATAGGCCTATTTCTTCTTTAAATTTGTATAAACAAATATGTTGATGATAAAAGGTTGTATTTATATATAGTTTATAACCTCAAAGCAAATATCATATGATATTATAGCATTCATTAGTTCTATAACTCATATTAAAAAAAAAACAACTTCACAAGAAATTATAATGATTGAAGTTGTAAACATAACCCCAAACTATAATCTACACTGGGTTTACAGATGATGGGTGAAATCAGCTGTTATATCATATGTTACTCATGTGTACGCTCGTACATACGCTTCTCATGTAATATGTATGTACGCTCGTACACTCGCTTTTATAGGAGTTGATAAAAAGTTTTATCAAAAAGAATACCCCATTTAAAGAGTTATACTATTTGATGAAAACAAATTACAAAAATGTAACATAATCTAAAATACAAACAAAATTATAAAGTTTTATTGATATTGCTATATGTGTTTCAAAAAGAAAACAACGGACATACTGAGAATGAAAAGTGTGTGTGACCTAAATTTTTAGAGAATCACCGACAGATGTCTGATCGACCACGCGTTAAACCTGTCCAAAACCTCAAAAAAACTAATGGCAAACGTTCTTCAACAAAGGCAGATCAATCGAAAAACGCTGATCAAAAGCATTCTTGGCTGTAATCACCGACTCAGTCTTTTAACAAGCAACCAAAATTTTCCTACAAACTGAATTTAAGGTCAGGTTTATCGAATAAAGCGTTAAATTTCCTAAAATTGGCGATCATGTGAATTCAAGCAGCACCCTTTTCATTCGCAGGATGTTTGTGGCTCCATAGTTATTATAATGCATTAAAATTGAGGAATTATTTTTGAAACAGTGTGTGACTGGTGGAGGACACACACACAGTGCTTGTAATAGAATTGATATAACTTATTAATTTTATGATTATTTTGCACTTGTTCAATTTTAGTACCGATAATTTGTTTTCATCAATAAGTATAACATATTCAATTTGGGGCATTATTTTTTAAACACCATTCTTTAAAATTCTGCATTATAATTTATATTTATTCATGGAAGCTCAGCCAGAGAGTGTTTAACATTTATTTCCATGGTTTTCTGTCAAACAATCAATGTCAATCATTGTGTGACGGCCATTTTGAACCTAGAATTGTTTTACGGTAAACCTAATAGGCCTATTACAAATTAAACACTTTTATAATTTCAAGTCACCATAAATACCACACAAGCTGAAAATAATTAATTATTAACTTAGCAGTATTGCTAATATTAATTTTATTTGATACAACTTTCTGTTTCTGTGGCTTTGGGTTTCTTCCACTCTTCACTATTTTAAAATCTTGGTCCTCTTACAGATAAGCTACTTAAAAGCTTGGGCAATGATTAGAATATAACTTTATTATACGGGTTATCAAATATATTAGATTATAAAAATAAAATCTTTAAAATATAGTGATTTATTTACAATATTGTTGAAGTCGTTTTAAAATATTTCTTAACGAGCTCACAAAAATCCATGTAATGTTCTGAAGTAAACCATAGATGACAATAAATTACTTGTTTATTTTGAAATTGACTAGATAAGTTTATCTGTTAGTGTTAAAGTTGGTTTACGTAACCTTCAATGTCATTGAATAAAATTATATAAAGTGCCTGAGAAACAGATATTATTTCATTAATATCATTTCTGTATTTTGCAAATGAAGCTAAAGTGAAAAATAATGATAATCAGTACTAAATACAACCTTACGCTGGCATTCGCGTCTTCACGTACAGTAGCTTTAAACAATGTACTGAGATGTCTGTTCATTTTAGTTCATTTGCCACTGAAACAAAAAAGTTATTGTATTAGTTTGTTTCTTTATTAAATATATTTTATAACTGACAAGTGTACTTCTGCAAATAAAACCACAATCTTTTCCCCCTTTTCTTATCAAAAGGTAGATAAATACCTTAGGCAATAAAGGTATATGTAATTACTATAATATTAATGTAAAATGTATATTTTGCAAAATTTAATTAAAACAATTCCAGTTTAATGTAACAATGATAGTATACTTTTTTTTTTGTTTTTTTTTTTGGGTTTTTAAAGGCGAAAAACCTAGGTGGTTATCATCGCCTGGATAACTAAGAGCATTCGTTTAATGCTCATACTATCACACACACAGGTATAAAATTAAACTTTTATTTACTACAGACACTACACGATATAATTAGAACGATAACAACAATAATTACATAATAACAACTTGTCACAGGGCTGTAAAGGGCCCTAAAACTTTAATTAAAATAACAAGTAATAAATCTAAACATGGTATTTAAATTTCGTAAGTAAATGTATATTGTTTTTAAATTTTTCCAATTACATTCAACCGATGGAGGAATGCTAGCACCATATTAATGGTTTGGGAGTCATCACCCAGCATCCTCTGAATGCAATTTGGTAGGCAAAACCTCTTCCGAACATATTTCAGCTTTTCACAATCTAAAAGTATATGTTTAATAGAAAGAAGGTTTAAGCAGTAAGGACAAAGCGGCGTATCCCCCCGACGCATCAGAAACTCATGAGTTAACCCAGAGTGGCCAATGCGTAGGCGAGAAACCACCACTTCCTCTCGACGGCTTTGGCGGTTTGACGATATCCATGGCCGAACGGTATCTTTAATTTGGCGGAGTTTATTTCCTTGTACTGCTACCCACTCTTTTTCCCACTGTCTAAACAGGGTTTGTTTTAAAGAGGACATAAAGTCGGACGACATTACTCTATTCACGCTAGGCTGTAAGAAAGTGGCTTCCTTTAGCAGCTAGGTCTGCTTTAGTGTTTCCATGTATACCGGCGTGACCCGGAACCCAGCAAAACGACACTCCCACGCCTCGTAGCCAAAGTCTTTGCGTGGAGCACAGAATATCTTTGACCAAAGAGTTAGGAGAGTACATATTTTGAATGGACTCAAGTGCACTTCTTGAGTCTGAACATATAAGAAGGTGCTCCGGTGTTGGTAGAACAATATTGAGTGCCTTGAGTATTGCAAAAAGTTCTGCTGTATATACAGAAGAGGAAGATGGTAATCCATAAATAAAGCTGTTTCCTGACAGAACAAATGCGCATCCGACTCTATTGTCCAGTTTGGAACCATCAGTGAAAATAATATGACTTGATGGGTAACGTTTGCATATGGATATAAATTCCTGACGGTAAACAACATCAAGTGTTGTTTGTTTTAGATACCTAGACAATGAGAGATCGACATGAGGTTTTCTAATCGACCATGGAGCGACAAAACATGGTGTATTTTCGTATATAGGAGGTAGAGCTACCCCCAGATTATTAAGGATACGGATGGTTCTGATCCCAAAGGGAGCAGTGGATTGTTTACGGAATTCGTACTGTGCAAATAATGGATTGTCAAATACAATATGATATGAAGGGTGCAAAGGTTTGGAGCGCAAATTACACATATATGACAGTTGTAGCTGTTGTCTGCGTCGCGTGAGCGATGGCTCACCCGTTTCAACAAGCAGACTACTAATGGGACTAGAACGAAAAGCTCCGGATGCTAGACGGAGAGCAGTGTTATGAACGGAATCAATCTTTTTAAAAACCGATAATCTGGCAGACGAATAGACTATGGACCCATAGTCAATTCGTGATCGAATAAGAGCTCGGTAAAAACGCAGCATGCAGGTTCTATCGGCTCCCCAATGAGAACCGCTTAAAACCCGTATCATATCTAAGATCTTGATGCAGCGTGATTTTAAATTTGTCACATGCGAGTTCCAAGAGAGTCTATGGTCGAATATAAGACCTAGAAATGTGACAGTGTTATCGGAATGAAGTTGAGTTCCGTTTAGGTATAAAATGGGACTAAAATGTTGTCTGCGACGAGTAAACGCTATGCATCTAGTTTTAGCAGCGGAAAACTTAAATCCTGTCTGGTTGGACCATGTTTGTAATTTGTTGATCGTTAATTGCAATGTTCTTTCTGCGGTTGCCGTGTTTCTGGTTGCCACGTAGATCGCAAAATCATCAACAAAAAGAGAACAGTGGACAGGTAATCGGACATTAGCAGTGATGCTATTAATAGCAACTGCAAATAATGTGACGCTAAGTACGCTGCCTTGAGGGACACCATTCTCTAAATAAAATCGATCTGATAAGGTGGATCCAAGACGCACCCTAAAATATCGATTAGACAGGAAGTTTTTAATAAATTCTAGGATTCTCCCATGAATACCCCAAGATTGTAATGTATTTAGAATTCCTCTTCTCCAAGCCGTATCATATGCCTTTTCAAGATCGAAAAACACCGCAACAAGTGTCTGCTGAAGAAGAAAGGCATTTTGAATGGCCGACTCTAACAAAACCAGTTGATCGATAGATGATCTTCCCTGTCGGAAACCACACTGTTCTTTACAGATCAGTTGGTTACTTTCAAGGTACCATACAAGTCGCCGATTGACCATCTTCTCCACCAGTTTACATAGAACGCTGGTGAGAGAGATAGGACGATAACTACTTGGATCTGTTTTGTCTTTACCTGGTTTTAATAAAGGAATTACTATGGCCTCCAACCAAGAATCAGGAAAGATATACTCATTCCATATACGATTGTATATTTGGAGAAGAGCTGCCCTACCCGACTCTGGAATGTGTTTAATCATAGAATATACAATATTATCGGGTCCAGGAGCTGAATCCGTAGCCGACAATAAGGCAGATTCTAATTCATCCATTGTAAATGGGTCATTTAACGGAGAATCCTGCGATATGCCGATAGTGAATGGCATGGCCTCTTGAGCGGTTTTATACATACGAAAAGCATCATTATACCTAGCTGTTGAAGAGAACCTAGAAAAGGATGAGCCCAAAATGCTTACAATTTTATGGCTGTCTGTAGTCAATATCCCATCCTGCTGCATCAGTCCAACCAAAGGAGCAGAGGAAACATGGCCACACACAGAACGTAACTTCTTCCACACTGTTGATGTGGGAGTCGTTCTGGTTATTGTACCGATATAATGGGTCCAAGAATCTTTCCTGCTCTGCCTGAAAACTCTGCGAGCTTTGGCACGCAAGATTTTATAATTTTCCAGATTTTCTCCTGTCGGTATTCGATTAAAAGTCCTTAATGCTTTTCTTCGTAAGCGCAGAGCTTCTTTACATTTGTCGTTCCACCAAGGAACTGGTGGACGTTTTGGTCGTGTTGAAGTTTTTGGAATGTTATTTTCTGCTGCTGAAATAATGGAATCTGTAAACATATCAACTGTTTCATTTATAGAAATATGTTGATTATATTCCGGTAATGCAAATTGATTTGTAAAATCATTCCATAAGGCTTTGTTTATTATCCATCGAGGTGTCCGGTTGTTCAGAAAAGAGAAGTCGTTAAAGGAAATTTTTATAGGAGCATGGTCGCTGCCATACAATTCTGACATCACTGTCCACTCAAATCTTGTAGCTAGCGAAGGACTACAAAATGACAAGTCTACGGCCGTCCAACCTCCTGTCGAAGCTGCTAAGTGTGTTAACGATCCGTCATTAAGTAAAAACAGATCTAAATCGGATCGTATCCTCTCTACGCGCATACCCCTTGAGCTGCAGGTTGAGGATCCCCACGAATAGTGATGTGCATTGAAATCACCAAGCAACAGAATCGGAGCAGGTAATTGATATATTAAATCTATCAAGTCGTTTGGTTGGACGGTATAACTTGGTGGCAGGTATAGGCTGCATATCGTTAGTTTTATGGGAACAGCGACTCGAATTGCTACTGCTTGTAATGGTGTATCCAGGTTTACGGAAACACCATCCACAGAGTTGTGAGCAAGTATGGCTACACCACCTCTTGCTCTCTCCTCTGTAACAAAATCTGACCTGAAGACGGAATACCCTCTTAAATGTAACAAATGCGTATTATGGAGATGTGTCTCCTGGAGACAAACGAATAGAGGAGACGTGTCTCGCGCAAGAACTTTCAGATCTTCCATGTGACTTCTAACACCATTTAAATTCCACTGAACCACATTCATATTTGGGATCGTGGACATAGATAATTAATGAATAAATGTATTTCAGCAGTTCACATTATAAATTGAAATGAATAGAAATTCATTGAAATTAAATAAATATTAGAAGGGACATGGTCCCTTTTCAACCTTTTCCTTTTCCTGTCCTGTAGTGACAGAATGGTTTTTAGGTTGTGTGTCCTTGTCCACTTCCATATTACCCTCACACGTCTTGGAAGATGTTGAGGGAGGAGAAGGGCAAGGATCCGGGTTTTTAGGAGGATTTTTAGTGGAACCTCCTTTTTTCTCTTTTTTACTACTTTTAACATTGGCCATTTTGCTTTTGGTAGCAACTGGTTTCTTTCCTGGAATGGGTCCAGAACTTTTTAATGTTATTACAGAAGGACATGTATATGATTTCTTTAAAAATTGCTTTACCCCAGATACTGGAGTAATTTTCTTTTTTATAATGGTTTTTTCCTGCGTCTTTATTCTCAGATCAAGAGCAGGGATAGATGGTTCTATCTCTGCTTGTGATACTGAGAAACTAGAGGACGGAAGAACGGAATTCGAATCAACTAAAGCAGAAGCGGGAGCGGAAGGAGACACTTTAGAGAATAAAGCGACTAGCTGAGCAACTTGGTCAGTTAAGATTTTGACAGTCTTAGCCAATTCTCCACAACTTGCGCATGGAGTGCTGCTCTTGTTTGAAGCCACTGCAGCAAATGATTTGCCTTCCAGAGTAGGCCTAGAGGTTTTATATAATTTTTTGGCGGCGTTAAATGATATTTTTTCCTTAGCCATAATGGTAAGGACTGCTTTTTCTTCTTTAAACTTTTCACAGTTAAAGGACCGTGCAGGATGATCGCCGCCACAGTTGGGACACTTGGCGTCATCTTTGCAGCCCTCACTATTATGACCTTTTTTGCCGCATTGACCGCATGTTTCTTGCTTTGAGCATGTAGAACTCACGTGTCCAAACCCTTGAGAAAGACGGTAAAAACCAGCATAGATATGCTCTGGCAGTGTAGGTGTGCCAAATGTAAGAATCAAAGAAGCAGTGGCTTTTTTCTCTCCATTTTCATTGCGCATTATGCGAGTGACATCAACGATCGACTGGCTAGCTAATTCGCTTTTTAATTCCTCCAAACTAATGGGGATCAAGTCTCTGCAGGTAATGACACCTCTTGAATAATTCAAGGATCTGTGAGGTTCCACAGATACCTTGACTTTGTCATAGAAAGAAGTCATCTTTAACAGCGACAAACTTTGTTTCTCGCTGTTAGTTTCCACTAAAATGGTGCCATTCTGTAATTTCCTAATGGAAAGTACAGAGCCCGCTGTTCCAGTAATTGCTTTGTTGATTACAAAGGGTGATACCTTTGATAAATCAGAATCCTTTTCCGCATTCGAAAAAACTAAAAATTTGGGAGCTGGCAACTCAGATGGTTGTTGAGCAGCCCTCTCCTTTGTCTTTTTAAACAGTTCTTTGTTTACAGACTCATCAGACGAATCTGAATGAGGTCTCTTTGTTCCTAAATCTTTGACGGTTTTGTTTACCATGGGTGTTTTTGTCCAGCGCATCGTGTTAGGCGGAATCGGGTGAACTCGGTAAGGGCGTGCCCATCAGATCACATTGCGATCACTTCCGAACCCCCAGTTCCGTGAGGATCCCGAGCACTCTTTTGCCAGTCTGGATGGACATCAGTCTGGAACCCGAAACTACTGTGAGGAAGAATCCGACTTTCTTCAACACCGCGAACACTTCCTGACCAAGAACCGAAGTGGCTGGCCCCAGAACAGAAACCATGCATACGTCTCGGCAGAGCAAGCTCACATCAGCCTTACCAAACCAGAGGTTGTCAAGACTCTGGCAGGTTCAGCACTCCCAACGCGCAATGGCTCTGCACAGTCAAAATCCTAAAAGAAGGTGAAAATATGAATGAATTGTTTGATGTGTGTGTGTATGTAATTGGATGGATGTATTGTATGTGTTGAATGTGTTGGGCGTTGTTTGACTCGGGTACCGCGAGGGACGCCAAACCCCTCTTAGTAGGTGCAGCTAGTCTGCACCCCCCGTGCGGGGTGATAGTATACTTAATTAGTAAGGAGTATTTTCTAATAATAAATTTCCAAAAATATTTTAATACAAATAAATTTGAAAACTTGAAAAAAAAAAAATTCCTTTACACGAACAAGGAAACTTCCAGCTTTTTTAAATATTTGCTCCTTTAACCTTCAATATGTTGTAGTTGGTCAAGTTTTATAGATTTTTGCTTAACTTTACAGAAGTTAGACTACTTTGTTTGACTTTCCAACTTAGCAGACTAATCTCGACTGCTAGTCGACTAGTCTCTCGCCATCTCAACACCTCCAAGTTTTACTGCCTGAATCAATTTTTCAAAAAGTCTATTACGCCTTTAGTCAGGTCAGGTTTAGAGTTACCTTCGGTTAGATTAGTTAGATAATATTTAAAGAAATTAAATTTAAAAATATTTTTAGATACAAAAAGACATCAATAGGTGAACATATAAATTATTTGAGACAACCAATATTTAGGTAGGTATACTTTAAATCTAGTTTTATATAGAAAAGAAAAACATCATTTTAAAAACAAACACCAAGAAAACAAAATTAGAATAAACAAATGTCAGTAGATATAGGAATATGTTTAATGTACTCTGTCATAAACCCACCTTCAATCCACCTCCTTCACCTTTCTTCGCAGCTTCTTCAAGGCGTCTTTCTTTTTCAGCAGCTAATTCTTGCTTTCTTCTTACGCCTTCAGGATCTTTAATACCTTTATATGCCTGTTCTTTTTGCCGCTTCTCTGCTGCTTCTACTTGCATTCTGCGGCGAGTATCCTGTAACATAATGTTTGCAAAACTATTCATGAAAATGGTATAAAATGGTATAGCCTATTATAGCCTTTATGCGGAAAGTGTGTGAATTAACAAATCTTTTGAGAATGTTTTAAAGTTATAAGGAGAATGGGTACTTACGTATTATACGGAGGCCACTATTTTTAGACGTTTTTTATTACATACTATTTTTAGTAGTAACCTAGCAACTAAACATACTGTGACTGAATACATAAGTTAGAACTTTTTTTATTATTCTTGCATTTCTGTTGTTTACTAAAAAGATACTTAACCTAGCAACGTTTAAAAAAATAGTGGCCTCCGTATAATATGTAAGTAGGCTACAGGAGAATGCATTCTTGCAATCGACGAATAAAGATAGCAGGAAGGCGGGAATATTTAAAGAGTAGTTCAATTAATTGTATTTAATTTAAGAATAAGCGTTATTGCTATATATTTGAGTTGTCTTAAATCGTATATATGTCTATTTCACCATCATGGCGACAAACAATATAATATGAAAAGAATACAAACTCTAATACTGTAAATACAGTTTGATTAAAACAACATAGTACTTATTATGAAGAGGGACTTTGGAAAAAACATGACCGCACCAAAACAATGCCAAACAACTACAATATATTCGTCACAGCAATTATTTTCCTCCTGACCAAACAATGACACTCCCATCAGGCCAGACACATTGCTAGGCTGAGGGTACTGTAAAGCCGGGTTCACACGAGGTTGTGAATAGGGCGAGAGCACTACTTGTTTTGAGCATGCACTATGACTTGCTTATACGACCTGCAGGCTCTCAACCCTCTCCAGTTCAGACGGAACAAGTGCACTTCTGGTAGTAATTTTACTGCCCGCAGTTTGTTATAAATTATGGCAGAACGTGAAGCTGTGAAAGTTGTGTCCGAACTTTTAATAGCCTACAGGAATTAAGAAATTATTTTAAGAACTCAAACAAACAAAAGACTAGGCATGTGTGGGTTTGAAAATGGGTAAGGAGACGGAATTTACTATAGGTGCACCAGTGGTGTATGTTGGGAGTTACCTTTGGAAGGTTAAAACAGCTACAAAAACGTTTTTAGAATTAATCCAAATTTGGTTTTGGGTTTTGCTTAATAAAATGAAAGCAACTATTCAGAAAAAAGACACCAATATGAGAACACCAATACCAATTGAATCAAAACTTCAAGTCACTTTAAGATTCTTAAAGAGTCACTTTAAGATAGGTTATGCTTTCGCCCTATTAACATCCCTGTGTGAACCCGGCTTAAGTTTATGTTCAGGCTGAAGCTGTTGGTTTCATTTTTACGATCTGTTCCATTTATAATTCCAACAAATAATAAGCCTTATCAACTATTTGAAGAACCTTGATATATTTAGTAATAAAATTACAAAATACGAAAATGTTTTAGAACTTTTTTTAACATAGGTCTAGGTGGCAACAACACCGCAAAATAGCATGGTGGCATATTCTGATTTTAAGCAATACAGAATAGAATATTTGATTAGTATAGGCCTACAACCAAAGAGCCAATGCCAAATAAACCTACTAATGTGATTTAATGGCAAAGCAATTTGATAAAAGAGGTGTTAAAACTGAACAATTTATAATATTCTGGTTTTAAAGTTAGTTTATAATGATATTTTTTTATTTAGCAACAATACATAATTCTCCATAACGGAGATACATTACATATTCCTGAAGAGAAAATATAAACTAACAATATATAATAATACTAGTGGCCCGATTCGGCTTTGCACGGATAGACAAAAAAAAGTTAAATGTATATTAACAAAAAATATATTACACTATACGTATTTCTTATGGGGATTTTTAGTAACTTTGACCCCCCAACCCCCCTAAAATTTTGAATTTAAAAAATCTTTCTTAGGGAGCACCTAGTTCCCTAGAGGAAGCTACAAACCAAATTTCATTCCAATCCGTTAGGTAGTTTTTTTAGTAACTTTGACCCTCTCCAAACCCCCCTAAAATTTCAAATTTTTTAAAATCCTTTCTTAGTGAGCACCTAGGGCCCTAGAGGAAGCTACATACCAAATTTCATTCGAATCCGTTTGGTGGTTTTTGAGATTTTGTGATGAGTCAGTGAGTGGTATTTGGATTATATAGATATAGATAAAATATATTGTTCAATATTTTAATTAGTCAAAAATTTGATCAAGCTTATATCAGCAGACAACTTTTAGTTTAGGAAAATCAAGTAATAGAGGTAATAAACTGTAAATCGGCCTATTATGTTTACAAACTCGAAACACTGTGACCAGTAAGTTTAAATTACTTTTACGATGGCAATAAATAAGATTAGACTGTGTATACTGAAAATCCTTACATCTAAACTGTTATTTCTTAACTTACAACTTAATTGTTATTTACCATGTCAGGAGTAGCAAAGCCAGTTTCTGTAGAAGACCCTTTGAAACATGAGCTACAAATACCCATTATTCACAGAGTAGTTGTTTTTCGCACAAAACAGACAAACACACAATCAGACAATTAAATTTTGTATTATTTAGGATTAAATTTATTGTAAAGGATAGGCCTAGGCTATATTTGAAATAATTTCAGCTTATGTAACCAATCAAATTGTTCTATTTAATAATTTTAAAATAAAATACGTGTATATGCAGTACAAATGCTGAACATATACTTCAATTTTTAAACAATTTTACACTTTGTTGCTTATCAAAATTTAATGACTAATTAGCTTTTATAATAAGTTAGCTCTAGCTTTTGACAGATTTCCAGATTGACACATTTTATAAACAAAACAACCTTTTTAACCTATAAGAAACAGATGCCAACCAGCTGAGATGATCAGAAAAATAATTATTTAACCTCTGGAATTATTGAATACCTACACGTCATCACAGCCAAGATCACAGCACCACATATAAGATAATAGTATGATCAATATGTCACAAAATGTAATTATTACTTTTTCTCTTCTGTTATATTTTATCATAACTTCAAATGGATTATATAACAAATAGTTCAAATAAATTGTTTTAAAAATATTAGACAATTTATAAGAGCGCATTGATTGTTTTTTAAAACATCATTTTGAATTTAAATGTTACTTTGCCTGAAGTTGGCAACACTGTCACTGCAAGACAAATTCTCCATTTTATTTTCTTCTGCAGCTGACTATCAGGCTAGGCAAAGAATTTTATTCAAGATGTTGTCTAGATTAGCACTAAGATCAGGTAAATTAACTAGATATTAATTTATTGTTTAACATAAAGAATATTTGAAATCGTATGAATTATGCACAGGTCTTATTTTGTATTACATTTTACCGGTATTGGATTCGAAGGTTCGTACTGTTCCTAGAACAGTGTTAAGGTTATTAAAGGGTCACATTTGGCAAAAATTATTTCCAAAAATCCTTAAATGAAAATTTGTAGTTTAGGTTGCAGATTTTTGTGAGTATTTTTCCTGCATTATTCAGTTTATAAAGGTAACCTAATTTTGGTACATGAATATACTAAGGATACATTTACATAGCCTAATTTAAATAGTCAAGGTAGGCTGATTACCCAATTTAGTGAGAGTATGGCTAAATAAAGTGAAAATTGTTTTTCATATTCTGAAAGTAGACTCTTCTGAGTCTAATAGCGGAACAAGTGTGGAAACAGAATTTAATATTATAGAAATAAAACACCAAAAATGCAGGTTAAGTTCAGCCATTTTAGCTCAGCTGATATGTTTGCAGACGACGACCTTTTTTTACATTCTACTATTAAATGTTAAATGCAAGTAAACATACTTTAACTAAAGACTATTAGTTAGAACTTCAGGCTATTTTTTTTTTTTTATGTATACTTGCATTTATGTTGGCATAGGATCATAGGCCTAATGTAAATTCCCGCCATTAAACCATAAAAAAATAAATAGGTTGATAAAAAAGTTTGTCAGCTGATGCCATTATTTTCACAAGTAGCCCTACTGCAGTGGTATACTAAAAGTTTGCTGACAAGCTTCCAGAAGTTTAGTGCATCCTTGGGAATTTTGCACTAATGATCTTAAGGCAAGAGATGCACTCTAGTACACTCTAGAGCACTCTAGTACACTCTAGTATGTCGTCACAACATGATTAGTTTGTAAGATATTATACCTGGGAGAGCAAAGAATGTGTAGTTAAAATAAGCCAGTAAAGATAAATACTAGGGTCTATTATAACCAAGTTCTAGGTAAACCCCTAACCTATCATAACGGTTTAATTCGGACTAATATTAATTAAAAATTTCGGCATCATCCCTCAAAATGACAACATAATTATGTTATACTTCTGTAATATTGTGGATATTTTAATCAAATAGGAGTTTCTTATGGGGAACAAATAGTATTAGATCTGTAAGAGTGGTCTGGTGTAGGCTATTTAATATATGGTAGGCTACTTAACCTTTAAACAATAACCATTCTTAATGCTAACACTAATACTAACCATTAGTAATGTTTACGACTATATTTATTTTAATTATTGTTTAGGTTATAATGACAAGACATTAAAATATTACTCTTTTATTTCAACTATGCATTACTGTTGACAGGAAAAAAATATTAAACGGTCAAAATATGTTATGTAAAAGAGAGAATTTGTTTTTTGGTTTACTACATGTATTCTGCTTGACAAAATTTTACATGAATTTATTGATAAATAAGTTTTAGATTATTGATAGTCTAAGAGATAAGAATTGTATGTTAGGAAGCTTAAAATAAAAATAATCACAGGATTAAGTCTTTTTGTTACACTTTGGTTTATGTAATTGGTTTATGTACATTGAAAAAATGTAACACCTCTACTAAGCATTAGTAAAATGTACGACTATACGGCTTTTTTGAGACTGTGGATGCACACTGGGCTGTTTCCAAGGTCAGACTAAATAGAGAGTGGGGAGGGACGAAGGTATTGCGACATACAGCGCTCAAGATCAAAACACTGAGGCAGACGACTGAAATTCAATTTTCATGGTCGTAAGAATAACAAATGCTTAGTGAATAGTGTTTAAAGGTTAAATCAATTAGCCACCGATGTTTTGTCTTTTTCATGCAAACCTGGGATAAACTTTTACATACATTACATGAACTAGATTCAACAGTATCATTAAGGGGAGTTATGGGACGGACCTACTTTGACAATCTATAATTATGTAGGCTTCTGAAAAAGTAACTAAATAGGCTGTGTATCAGCAAGATAATACCATATCACTTTGTTGTTTAATAAATATACATGAATTTCAGAAACTAGTCGCACACTCGTATACAAGCCGCTATTAGTCAAAGTCCTTTGAAGGAGATGCTAGTAGGTAGCCTGTTCTTGAAGGAATCAATAGAAAACATGCAGGTTTGCCAACTTGTATATTCACAGTTATAAATCTTGGCAGTGCCTGTTCAAATTGTTGCTTACTACTCTTGTTCTACTATGGCTATCGCCCAAAGGGCTTGATTCGTGGAACCTATTATAGAATTTGATATTCTCATGATTGACAGTCTGTATCAGCGAATGTTCTATGTTAACAGATGGTCAATCAGTCTTTTAGTTAGTAGTCCTGACTTAATATAATCACTCCACTGTATGTAGGCTATTTTATGAGTTATCACCACAATTACCGGTATCTAGTTAGTTACTTATCCTTTTAATCTTTTTTATATTATTTGACCAAACATTGCAGTCAATTTACATTAAGTTGTAGTAAACTCATATAGGCTAGTTTAGGCCTAAATAAAAACACTGTAAAATAAGGACAAGGAACCAATTAGTTGTAGGCCTATCTGAAGAGCCAATTGAACAACTTAGGCCTAGGCTACAGTAATAAATTAATTTTAAAGATGTATGTACATAATCTGAAATACTAATATTACAATATTTTAATGAAATCTAGATTCTTTTGATGAATTAATCTAGTAGTTTTTGGTGTGTAAATAAAAAGTAGCTTAGTATTGAAAAGTAATTTTAAAGTTTCTAAATTTAGTACCAATTCTAAATTTTATTTCAGCTTTTTCACTGAAGAGGAATATTCCCTCATTGGTGGTTGCTAGCCGTGGAGCGCAGTCTGGACCGGGAGAATACGATGGTCCAGAACGTGATTTAGTAAACTTCCCTCGTCCCGTGCGTCTTGTTGAACCAGGAAAAGTCCGATATGCTTTCATCCCTGAAGAATATTTTGATTTCTTTTACAAGAAAACTGGAGTCACTGGTAAGTAAAAATACTTATATATGTATAAGCCAAGTAGGACTAATTGGTGCGCTAAATGCTCATTCAAATATCTTAGAAGGTAAAAGTTTGTTTTGCTAATCTCCTTTTATAAAAGTTGGCCAGTGTTATTTGTGTTGTGATTGTTGCTATATTTTATAAAAAATTATATATTTTTTTATATTTTATATAAAAAAAAATTGTTGCTATACCCTAATCCTATTCCCACATTTACAATTTCCAAAAGCACTGCTGCTAATTCCCTGACAAAACCAGTAGTGTTAAGGTTTTGCACGCCACACTGGTGTAGTGACAATACATTTGCACACCATATGTGCAGCACGTTTGACGTTCTTTGTAATTGTTAATTTTAGCGATCCGTAGGAAACCCACGAACATTCATTGGTCATTTTGCAGTGCAGTAGTAAACATGTAAAACATTAAACTAAATTTGAAACTATCTTTGGTCTGAATAATTGTTATTTTAATAGAATCATAGTTTGATCTTCTGACAATTTACAAATATAGGCTATCAACGAAAACTTAAGTGAATTTTAAAGTGACCAATAATATAGTGTTGCCTAAATTTCTGCACCGGTATTTAAAATATTTTGGGGTTAAAATAGTTGATTTAAGATGGCGTTTGATTAAAATGTGTGATGTTTTAATCTTCAAAATTGATTTCAGGACCTTCAGTAAAATGTTCAATTGTAATCTTTTTTCTAGATTTACCATGTTGAAACCCTTGACGGCATAGATATAGTTAGATATTGTTTGTAGGCTTAACTAGTGAGAATATATTTATCAAGAATTATCACGTTAATTTTTTTCATAGAAGGTTTTAAATCTACTAGTTTCCTTCCATTTTCATAATATATTTTTCAACCCAATACAAAAATTCTTCGAATGATTATAAATGACAGCTGTGTCTCTATAAACATTCATTTCTGATTTATCTTCCAATCAGACAACAACTAAATACACTCTCATTTGAAATTTTAATAAATTTTTTTTATCTAAATCTTGTAAACCAATTTGTAAAAGCAACTATTTAAGCATCTACTTTTAATTTTTTTTTTTAATAATTGTGTGTAGAGGATCCCAGAGAAGAGATTTGTTGTGATAAGCATCAATAGATTAAACTAAAATTTCTTCTGACCACTCCATAATTAGCCTACTACTCAAAAAGCAATAAAAAAACTGCAATAGCAAGGTAAAAATAAAACTTAAACAAAATTTCACAAAAACAAACTTTTTCACACAATAGTATGTTAATTATGCCTGAAAAAGTTTAATAATATCAAGATATTAATTGAAAGGAAGTCTTTTAATTCAACTTGAAAAAAATAATTCACTGTAATTAACTTCAAGTTTTATAGTTCAGTTGATTTCAGTTAAAATCTTGAAAAACAATAATCACATGAGCACGAAAAAAACCAACTTCTCATTCGCCCATCCAAACCTGAGCAGTGGGGTTTGTTGGAAAAAACCGACAGGAGATGGATCGTGATGCGCCTTGTGAGCGCAGTTTGTGCTTAGCTCTAACATGCAATTATAAAAATTTTAAAATTTTTATTTAAAGAAATTTAATATTGTACATACTAAGGGCTATTATTTTTGGATTTCCGGATGCGTTTCGGATAACCCAGGTTTCAGTTGACCCGAGTTTGGTTAACTGGGGTTTTGCTGTATATAGCCTACTTGATAATGATAGTTTTTGTCCCTCCTATAAAGTTACTTAAGTGTTAGTTAGGCGTTATTGTTAGCCAAGTGGCGATATGTGTTACATAAGAGCAATTTTGATTTCATATGTACTGTTACTAAACGTAACTGTTTTATTGTTTGGTTTTCAGGACCTTATGTGTTTGGTGCTGGTTTGACAACTTTTCTGTTGAGCAAAGAAATATGGGTAATTGAACATGACTTCTATTACCTGTATGCTTTTGGTATAATGTGCTACATAGGCATAACCAAAGCTGGACCTGGAATTGCCAAAGCATTGGACAAGGAAGTCGAAGTAAGTCTATTATTTAGAATCCGGCTTTTAGTTAATTTATTGTACAAATTGGAAATATCTAAGTGAAAATATATTTACTATATAAATACATGGCTTAAATATATTTAAATTTATAGGTGTTTTTTAAATATAATATTTATTATTATTTGTATTTTTTCTAATGCAGTAGTTATATTTTTTAACAGTGGTTTGAAGCTTAGTAAAGTTCGACTCATTGGATATTTAAATTTTCCTCGTATTTATTAAACAAATCATCAAAACATTTTTGGAAACATCTCAAATTTATAGCTTTTATTTTGCCACATAATTTAATTTGTCTTTGTACTTTGCAACACAGCTGTTACAAAAAATAATCATTAATATTATTAATGAAGTATTTATTTTGATTTTTAATTTGTAACGTTCTACCGGTACAAGTCTGGCTCTGATCATCCGAATCCTCCAGTGACTACTTCTTCCATTAGCGGTGGAATTCTGGAGATTAGATGGTTGATAGTGGCAAAGGTTCTTGAATGACGGTGGCGAAATGAAAAATAATTTTGAATGCTTTTATTAAACAATGCTATTTCTCTCTACTGGTCCCGAATCGTACCACTAATTTAACATTAAGGCGAAGGCAAGAATATAACCCACTTATTTACTGAGTCCGTTTGCAAGCGCGTTTACTCCCAGACTAACTGGTGCTATTACGTTAAAAAGGCGTAACTTACGTCTCCCTTTTTGTCTAAACTTCTGACTCGAGCATGACTCAGCCATACGTCACAACCACCGTCAGTGTGAGAATCCATGCCTATTTATTTTTATTACTCATTTAATAATAATTATTATAGGTTGTAGGGTACCTGTCACAAGTTTTATGCATAGAATGTGATGTCACACGCAAGATTGATTGCATGTGTGAGCAATTGGGTAATCCAAGGCATTATCCTTAAAAATTAAGATTTTATTTCCCATTAATCGGTCTAAATAATAAAACCCAAACAAATATGGTGACGATTTAAAAGACTTTAGAGAAACATATTTCAATACAAATTCACGATGAATAGTGTAGCCTATACAAAAATGAATACAGTTAAACTTTGTTCTAGCGTCAACAAAGGGACCAAACAAATGTTGATGCTACATCCCAGTAACGTTATAAAGATGTACCAACAGGAAATCATATTTTGTTGCCTTGAGTGAAAGGACAAACAACTATACAGTATTACTATTATTGACAACATTAGTCATGAAATTTATTAAAAAAAAAACTATACTTTTCTTTTAATGTACAGTAGGGTCGCGGTAATTGGAGCTGAGGTCACCTACAATTATAAACTAGATAAAAAATTTTAAGTCTGTAAAATTTAATGAGTAAAAAATTAGGTAAAACATTTAATTACATGTTCTGTCTACTATTAATAAACTGTAGCATTAGTGTAATTTAACAAACACTAAAATTACAGATAAAATAAAACCTGAACACTAAATCTCACGACAAACACGTTCACTAACTTCAAAAACGTGTTTCAACGACAATGTCGCCATCCTCAGTGATGCTCGGGCTACAGTAATCAATCTATAACTAAAATTACAGAACTCAATAGGTCTTCCTTGAACAAGTGGGACGCCGACGGGCCAGTAAAGACCATATTTTGTGAAATAACAAACAAATTATATGCAAATTATTTATTATGAGTGGCGATCATTCAAATCAATATTTACATAAAATGATTATTTACAAATATGACTCAATTATAATTTAGAAAATTTCAATTTTTCACCCATTAGATGGCGTTTTAGGTGACTAATATGTTCTGACGAAATGTTGATCTAATGATCCTCTAAACAACCCACCATGCCAATTTTCTAGGAAAAATTTTTCCTGTGAGTTATAACGAATTTGAAAATTTTAATACAAATTTTCATTACTAGGTGGAGTTTACAAAATTTCTCCTTTCGATGTTTTATAGCCCTTATGATTGCCTATCCAACGATATCTATATCACTTCTCTACGACTTGGCATTCATGAGATAAAGTGCATTATGTAAATGGGCGTTTTTTCCACCTAGCTCCTTCACCTTAATAATAACCCCCTCACTTTATCAGACATTCCTATCCTAAGTTTTGATGAGAAATTCAAAAATGGTGTCAAAGTGAATATACCCCAAAATTTGAAAAAAATTGGGAGTCAATTGGGGGTCTTTACTGGTAACTAGGTTCTTATATTTATAAAGAAACATTTTAAAAGTTTCAAATTTGGAAAAACTAAACAGCGTCTTTTGTATGGAATCAAGACCATAGCGCACCAAAACAGCTGTTCTAATAAAATGCTTAGTAACACATGTTTGTTTACATTCATCACCATAGCAACTTTACTTAGCATTTAATCAGTTTATCATTGTGCAAAACCAACAGCTTTTTTAGGTTAGATTTACCAACTTAAAGCAAACAAAAATCATCTAAAAATGCTTACCCTACTATATTTTAGTTCAATTCAAACATTGGTTGTTACATAATATATATAAAACAACTGATTTAGATAAAAAACTAAACATAATTTTATGTTAGGCCTATAATGAACCAAAACACGTTTATTAACCATTTAGAAAATTATTCGAGGTCAATGGGAATTGAACCCGGAACTTTTCCATTGATGGTTGCCATGACGATTGATAAAGCATTGACGCCTTAACAACCACGGCCATCGTGGCTTACACAGTTTTTTTTTATATTAGGTAAAAGCAAACAAAAGGTTTACTTAATACCTTTATCTATAAAGGTTTACAAAATACATGTATCTAAATTTGTGTAGTATATTCTTAAGTGGCATACAAGCCATTTTGCAATTCGATTACTTAAGTCAATGTACCATAATGAAATGGAATAACTACCAGTACCTTTAAATTAAATCAAGCAATAGCGAAGCATTGCGGGTCCACTAGTTCCTTATAAAAGTACGCATCTGCACTTAAAAAATTTCCGTCCCCACCTTTTCGTCACTTCCGGTCAGTCCGGCAGCGTTCCGATACTGGAAAAATTACCAGTAAACCCCTGATATACTTCATTGCTATAATAATAGTTGGGAAAAGTTATATTGTTAATTAATTCTCTATTAGTAAATACTATTCTGAGGTAAAACAGAACTAAATTCAACTTCAATCGATAGAAAGATTAAACAAATTATGAACTGCTTCAAAATCAATTTCATGTATGTTAGAACCATATTTTGTGAAATAACAAACAAATTATATGCAAATTATTTATTATGAGTGGCGATCATTCAAATCAATATTTACATAAAATGATTATTTACAATAATATTTACATTTAATGAAAGAGTTTTGAAAACTGATAAAAAATTATGAATTTGAATGTATTAATGACAATTAATACAAATTTTCATTACTAGGTGGAGTTTACAAAATTTCTCCTTTCGATATTTTATAGCCCTTATGATTGCCTATCCAACGATATCTATATCACTTCTCTACGACTTGGCATTCATGAGATAAAGTGCATTATGTAAATGGGCGTTTTTTCCACCTAGCTCCTTCACCTTAATAATAACCCCCTCACTTTATCAGACATTCCTATCCTAAGTTTTGATGAGAAATTCAAAAATGGTGTCAAAGTGAATATACCCCAAAATTTGAAAAAATTTGGGAGTCAATTGGGGGTCTTTACTGGTAATTACTGGTAACCAGGCTTATACAAAAACTCGGACAATCGTTGCATGAAAGTTGGTAAGTACTTGTTTTTTGTAGACAAGTCTGGTTCACTGTTATTTTGTCAATTCTGTAGTGGTTTCAATTTGTTAGTAATTTTAAAAGCGTTTATTTATATTACCCATTTATTCAACAGTAACTCGTTTGTTCTACAATGAAAATTGTTGTAAGCTACCAATTCAGCATATTCAAATAAAGCCTACACACAGTTACCCACCCAGATATCTAACAAATTCATAGCTAATAAAGTGAATTTACTGAAATATCATTTATAACTATATTTCTGCCACGTCACATTTATAACTCAATAACAACAAAGGTTTGTCACAAAGTTTCTGAATTAACAAGTTGCTATTTTGATTTGCTGGTAAGTTTTAAATTGTAATACAAATAGTAGGTTATAAAATGTCTTTATATAATGCAATTTTATACATGTAATTTATACTACTTTTACTTAATATTAAATAAACGGTACCAGGAACTGGCACATATTTTCTCACAAACACATTTAAATTACTAAACAGATTCACTGTGACTTGTAGGGTGGGGTAGGAGAGTTTTTTTTATTAAAGTTGGAGATTAACTAATAAATATTATTATCTAGAGAGAAAACTATTCGATCGATTACGAAAAAATTTGCACCAAACACGTCAATTAGGTCTTTATAGATGCACGTAAAAAGGTTTTGAAATTTTTTTTTAAACAACCCGCTTTATGGCCAAAAAACCTCCAAAAATCAGTTATTATTATTATTATTAGCTAAACGAGAATTTTTAGAAAGATGCGGGTTTTTGTATATGGTAGGGCACATTAAAGGCTAAAAATAAGCCAAATTTTATCAAAATCGTTAGAGCCGTTTTTTTTTATAAAAAAATAATAACTGATTTTTCGGGGGTTTTTTGGCCAAAAAGGAGGTTGTTTTTAAAAAATTTTCAAAACCTTTTTTCGTGCATCTATACAGGCCTACTGGACATGTCTGGTGCAAATTTGGTTGAAATCGATCGTATAGTTTTCTCTCTAGCTTTGTATACTTTTATTAAAGTTGGAGCTTAACTAATAAATATTATTATTATTATCTAGAGAGAAAACTATTCGATCGATTTCGAACAAATTTGCACCAAACACGTCAATTAGGTCTTTATAGATGCACGTAAAAATGTTTTGAAAAATTTTGAAAAACAACCCCTTTTATGGCCAAAAAACCCCCAAAAATCAGTTATTATTATTATTATTATTAGCTAAACGAGAATTTTTAGAAAGATGCGGGATTTTGTATATGGTAGGGCGCTAATAAGGCTACATTAAAGGCTACAAATAAGCCAAATTTTATCAAAATCGTTAGAGCCGTTTTTTTATAAAAAAATAATAACTGATTTTTTGGGGGTTTTTTGGCCAAAATGGGGGTTGTTTTTCAAAATTGTTCAAAACCCTTTTTCGTGCATCTATACCTACAGGCGTACTGGACATGTCTGGTGCAAATTTGGTTAAAATCGATCGAATAGTTTTCTCTGTAGCTTTGTATACATACAGACAGACATTTTGTAAAAACCACTTTTTTGGACTCAGGGGGTCCCAAAACGGATATTTCCACAAAAATCTCAACATCGATTTCTTTTGCGATCACTATACTTTCTCTATACTATAGTATAGTGAGAAAGTAAAAAGCATTTTCTATGTTTAATAAATTCCTTTCTGATTCAGATCGAAATCAAAGAGATCAAAGACGGCAGAGAAAATGCCATTTCTTCCTTGAAAACTGCGGTTGAAGAAGAGAAGAAAGCTCAGTGGCGAGCAGAAGGTCAAAAGCTTTTGATTGAGGCTAAGAGAGAGAATGTTGCCATGCAGTTGGAAGCTACCTACAGGGAAAGGCTGACACAAGTTTACAATGAAGTAAGTAGTGTTAACAGCATTGGTTCCACTGTTATGTCAACGGCTTTGTAATGATATTAGTCAGAGGTAAACTGCTTCCAGTCGGTACTCGTTGACCACTTAAATGTCTCCGTTTTAACTCGACCGTTCGGCATTTCGTCTGTATGTCTGTCTCACGATTATGGCCAAACCCCTTGACCGATTTTGATGATTTTTTGCATGAATGTTCCTTATTCCTAGGCCGAGTCATGTATATATTAGGTTTTTTTCCATTTTTCATTTTTAACCCCTTAAATAAAATAAAAATGGCGGCCAGACCGTTTCTCTCAGTATAAGCTTTTTTCCAAAGCCAGTTTGTGGCTTAACCGTAAGTCGAATTTAAAAACTAATAACATTTTGCTAAAGCAAATTAAATTTTAAACAAAATTGTATTCTTGATTTTTTTCCGTATCTCTAACGGTAAGCTCACAAAATGGCCGTAAACTTCGAATTTGTTAAAAATCGTCCAAGTTTTTGTATTTCAACCATGTTTTTATACGTTTATTCTAAACCAATTCAAACGTGTTCCATAACTTTTTTGTAGATAAAGGTTTAAAGAATTCATACATGCCAGTAAAAAAAATGATTGAAGTAAAATTAAGAAAGTTATTAGCTCAAGAAACAATCACGTTCAGTAACGAAAGGAAAATGTTTAACTTTAGGCCTACATAAAAAGTAGTAAAAATTATTGTAATTTTTTTCAAAAATGTAAAAAAGTTTCGTAATTTAGTTCTAAATAGAATTGTATAAAAATATTTATCAATTTCAAATTTATTATTTTGAAAACACCAGTTTTTATGTTCCTACTACAAGACTGCTAACAAAACTAGGCCTGTTTTGAATAGTAATTCAGGAATATATCATTTGCCAAAAAATGACATATTATTATAAGAAAGTGTAGAGGACAAATCAAAGAATTGAACTGTATACGTGTAAATTATCATTGTAAATTTCATAAAAGTATTTGACTTAGCTTTACTTGAATTACAAAATGAGATGACACAAATGAAACCTTGCGGCGATAAAGGACATACAAAAAATGACCGTAGCACACCGTGGGAAGTGTTGGTACATGGGTTGAGATCACTATCACGACGTTTTAACATCGTTTGTTTTCATTATTTCTAATATTGGAATATGATATGGAACTTAAGTTAACTTATGATACATTGTTAAGTTTGAGTTATTTAAGTATGTAAATATTTAATTGTATGTTGTCCCTCTATAACGCGATATTTTTAGCTATCTTACGCATTATTAACCTAAATAAAGCACATGCCCCTAAAAGAAAATCTTTAGCAGTTAAAGCTCAAGAAAATAATTAAAAACGAGAACTAGAAATCCCGGAATCGCGGGAATTGTAAATAATGTTTCACTGGCTAAACCTTGTGCTTACTTCGTTACTGGCACACTATTTTTAACCTTAGCTCAAAACCACATTTGTTATTTCAACGAGCGAGGTCTACTGTTCACAGAACTACTAGTTTTATGTGTTTTAAGTTACCAAGTCCGATTATCATAGCCTGAAATCATTTTTTCCTCAACTAGACAAACATCCTTGGACCTTGAGAATCGTCTATGCTAACCTTTCACTACAATCACTTGTAAGCACACCTTGCGTGCTCAACATTCTCATCGCCTTTTCAGATATTCGAGATACAGTTGTTTAACCTACTGAATCTATATAAATAAAAATGTAAGTGTGCGTTTGTTCAAAATCTATAATCTCCGAAAGTTTGTCACCGATTGCTTTGAAATTTTGACACAACATTGCATTCGAATCCACGAGTGTTTTTATATACTTTTTGAAAAACTGCAGCATCTAATAAACATAAAAACAACAACAAATACTCAATATTTAACAAAAATGTAATCGCCATTACATATGTTTATTGACTGTACTAATAACAGTAGTCATCTGTTTCCTTAATTTGTTTGTTTGTATGTAGGGATTAAACTCTGGAACTACTGAACCGATTGAGAAAATAGTTTTACTAATAAAAAGCTACAGTATCCCTGAGTAACATAGACTAGAAATCATATTGTTACATTTTTTATTTCATTATTTGTAAATTTAGTCGGAACAAATTCACAGGATCAAGTGGGACGTTAAACCCATACCGTCTAACAGCTGTAATACCAATAAATAAGCAACATTATGAAAAACTAAAAAACGACAATTGAAAGATGAAACTTATATCGTTAT